>CAUYPK010004759.1:0-51561 GCA_963574355.1 Loris lydekkerianus
CATCCCACACATAGCAGGCTGGCTATATTACAGCTGTTAAAGAAATCAGCTCTGGCATCCTGCTCTAATGCTGACCCTCACAGATTGGACAGTGAGGATAAAGTGGCACCAGTTTGGAGTACACTGGAGGGAGCAGCATGATTTGGAGGCAGCATGGCAGTGAGATTCTGAGTATCTGCTTCTAAAAATGCTCTCTTGTCGTCATGCTGCACTCCTTGCAAGCTGTGAGGCAAAAAACCTTACTTGAAGTAGCCTTGAAGAGTGAGTTCATAAGTTCATGGTTTTTCTCCTTGTATGCACTGCCTGCTCCAAGGGCAGATAGAGCCTCTTACCTTCCTAAGAGGAGTTCTAAATGGGGCAGGACGAAGTGGAACAGATTCGCCCCATCTCACCTTCCTGTACCCAGGTTTTAAGTGAACAAGGACAAGCCCAGGCATGAGCACAGGCAAAGCAAGACCCCAGGTCCTCCATGTGTGCCTATGGAGATGAGAGTCTCTTTACAGACTTCTGAGTACGTATTGATAGTGATGATTCTGCCACATTCTGACCATGAAATGAAGCTTCCAGGGGGGGTGGGATGCATGTGAGGAGGAGCCACTGATGTTAAACTACACTCTCTGCTTTCTATTTATTTATTCTTGGGGTGGGTGAGGGGAGTCCAGAAGAAGCTGGAGGACTGAGGAAACCAGGGGCTATGTTTACAAGACTGGTGGACAAGTATAAATATGGAGCAAGAACAAACAGTGCTAATTAATTCCTTCTTCTGCAGTATGGAAACCTATTACAATGCCCTTGAGTCAAGCACTGAAATACGTTACCCAATTAGGGAAATAAATTTGTTAATAAAATTGCTGAGGTCACCAGTGATTGTTGGCGCTCCTTATTACCCTTTCCATTTGTTTATTCTGATCACACTGTATAGCAGTTCCAATTTATGAGTGACTAGAGTACACAACAAGAACAGTTCACCAATTTCCTACAATCCTTCAGGGAACTCGGGTGGAAATGGTGGCTAATAAAACATTTGCATGTATCTGCAAGGCAGGCACCAGACCTGACAAGTAAGTGGCCTTTTCATCTGAACCTCATACAATGTAAAATTAAGTATTTTTGGATTCTTGTGGATAATTACCATCAACTTTCCAAAGTCCACACTAAAAGAAAGAAAAACCTGGATTAAAAAAAGTTTTATTTATTTTGAAATACGCTACATAGACTTCAAAGCAGGTTAATTACCCAAATTGTTTGGCTGAGGCAATGATGTAATTAATTTGCATGCTTTGTACCCATGGTAGGAGAGTTGAGTCAAAGCATGTGGGGGGCAAAAGGGAGTCAGCCAAAAGCTACATATTTGCTAAGGACAAAACAGAGCCCTAAATGTTGCTTTTTCTGGGCTACTTCCTTGCTTGAAAATCTGGCATCACAATAATCAAATCCAAAGCTCCCTGGCTTAGCTTCCCATTCCTCCACCATTGTCAGCCCTGGGAGTTGTGGGACTTGCCAGATGGTCAGCTGGAATGCAAGTCTTTTAGGGCTTGCATACCCACAACACTAACTGTGCTACAACTGTTCTCCATGGCCTGGGTCCTAGTTCCCGCCTATGTGGTGCCACCTCTCTTGGCTATTCCTTCACCCCATGGCACTCTTCGTGTATGAGGACTTCCTCCTCCTCTCTAAATCACCAGCCTTCTGAAGATGTCCCTGACAAAATTACAATTTGTTGTAAAAAAGAATGGGGGTACAACATTGGCTACTGGTTTTAGACTATTTTTACTGCACTACTAGACTCAGAGGGGTCATTGTGGTCTAGAAACGTGTACGTGGTTCTGCAGATTCAGAAACCCAGTGAATTCAGAAAATGAAGAAGCCCATCTAGTGGAGCCAAATCTGGGAATAGGGAGAAGAACAGAAAAACATGGACAGAAAAGAATGATGGGATGTGATGTTTCTGATCTCCAATTTTTGAGTTTATTTGAACATTGCAAAAGGAGTGAGGGAGCCCTAAGTAATCTGGCAGTTGGCAGGTATCCCCCGAACAGTGATTCTGTGCTGATCTTTGCTCATGCTGTGGAAGATACAGCTCTTGGGGAGCTTAGATTCTAATCGAAGAGACAAGAATAACACACATGAACTGACAAAAACCCACACAAGAGGGTGGTGCCTGTGGCTCAAAGGAGTAGGGCGCCAGCCGCATATGCCAGAGGTGGCAGTTTCAAACCCAGCCCCCGCGAGAAACTGCAACAAACAAACAAACAAACAAATAAAAACCCCACACAAGGCAGTACCCAGTGATACTGAGGATTAATCTGTGTGGTCAGTTGATTAACACTATGATTTAAAGTTGGAAGAGGTTTACTGAGAGCAGAGTCATTGCAGAAATTATTGGGAGGGGGGATTTCATCTGGGCCCTGAAGGGTGACAGGAGTGGAGAGGAGCTGGGGGATCAGTGAGGGGAGGGGGGAAGGGAGGGAAGGGGATGGGGGAAGGACGAGTCCCACATGCTCAGGAGTCTGGGGACAGACTAACCCATTCAGAATGGGGTTTTGTGGTTGGGAATAGTAGAATGAAAAGAAATGAAGTGAACCCAGATGGTAGAGATGCTTAAAAATCTTGCCAAGTAGCTCATTCATTGTTTGTGATTTCATTAGTCTGCCTGCCTGCCTGCCTGCCTTCTGTCCGTCCATCTACCAAATATTTACCAAGTTCCTGGTACATATAGCATAGTGATAGGGCCTATATAGGACAAAAGAAAGTGTGAAGATCATGCTGTTATTGTTAATAACCTCATAATTTAACAAGAGAGTTAAGACTCCCTTATGAAAATATCATGGGTGCTTCAACAGGGATGCTCAGCTGTGTAGAGTGATACCCCAGGTGGTGTTTACATTGTTCCTTGAGAAGGAGTCTGAAAGGTGATGAAGAATGGAAGGTTTTCCAGAAAACGAATTGACAAGCCTGGAATGGGGAATCAAGCATTCTACTCAGAGAACAGCTAGTGATCTGGGTTGGCCATAGGGGGGCTGATGTACTTGGGCACCAAGAGAGATTAAGATGGAAATGGAGAAGTCCCAGAAAGTGAGAATTAGAAAGAACCTCTGAAACTTCCACCTCCACTGCTCCCTCTTGCCTGGAAGACTGTAAGAAAGAGCCTCTTGGCTGATCTCCCTTACCCAAACTGGGTAGCTTGTTTCATTTTTGAATTAAGAAACATATTAGTCAGAGTTAGACTAACTACTATAACAATCTCCAAATATCAGTAGTGTAACATTATAATCCAAGGTTTATAAGATTGGCAGAGAGCCTCTGCTCCACACAGTCATCCAGGGACCCAATCTCCTTCCATCATGGGACACCAACATCTTCAAACACCATCCATACACTGTTGCTGACAAGTAAAAGTTAGATGACATGGAGAAGGCACATCTACATTCCATGGGCAAGGGTCCTTCCCAGATGCCAGGGCTTTGAGTAGTTTAACTATGTAGAAAGAGGAGATGAGTTTGAGGAGAACCTCTTTCTCAACAAGCCTCATATCAAATTGATATTTGACTTGATAAGGGAGAGATAAAGACACACAGAGCAAATGGGGACTGTGAGGGGATGGTGGAGGCCTGACTATGCCAGGGCCACAGGTTCTCATCCAGGTCCTTCCTTTGGTCATAGGGTGTCCCACATGCTGGTAGATTTGTTAAGCATCTCCTCTACCTCAGTTTCCTCATCTGTCCCATGAGAACTCTAACTTGGTCCTCAAGGCAAGTAATGTGGAGGAGCAAGCGTGGGTCATTATCACATCAGTGGATCTGACCTCCTCACTGCTGCCCACCAGCAAGAGAACAGGGCAGCCTATGAGACAGTCATCTCCCACCTCTACTCCTGCCCCCCAGCGTCCCCTCTGTGACTAAGGAGGAGACCAAACAGCAGAATGGTATTACAGCTTTTCCATAACGCAATGTCATCAGGAAGGCCTGGGCCTCTGGGCAGCACCCTGGCAGCCCCATCACTCTTCCCAGCTGCATGGAGCTTTTGGACCATGCAGGAAAGGGCAGGAAGCAGTCTAACAAAACAAATGACAAGGCAACACCACTCATCAGCAGCTCTTCAGAATGATCCAAACTTCTGACTTTTGATTTAAATCTGCATCCTTTTGATTTAAATTTGCCAAAAACATAAAACAGAAAATGAAGGAAAGGGCTAAAATGAAAGCATGGTGCCAAGAATTGGAGGGGGGGAGGGAGGAGAAAAGCAGCCCTGGGACGGTGCTGAGCTGAGTGCCAGCCAGGCAGACTGACTTGCAGCCAGGTCCAGGCCTTTCTTATTAGACATTTCTCAGAGCTTCTCCCTTCTGTTACTAAGCTGCCTTGAAATGTGATGGAAAGGTTGAGAGCTGGTCCAAGAACGAAATCTGGCAATCTACCTGTTCCTGGTTTTCCCTTAACTTTTTGGCTATAGCTCCTCATGATGAGTGAGGGGTGGGGTAGGTGGGCCAAGAAGCCTGGGTTTACATTCCAGTGTCCTTCTCATCAGATTCTTTTACTTAACAAGCATCATTTAGTGAGAGATGAATGCACCCCAGGCCCTATGGTCAAACAGGGAGCAGTGCTTTGAAGCAAGAGGGGACAAGAGTGGTAGGGGCTGTTACTTTAGATGGGGGTCAGGAAGGCCTTTCCAAGGTGTCATCTAGTACAGAACATATGTGAGGAGACAGGCAGGTCCCCAGGGAGGACAAGACTTCTCAACAGAGCTGAGGGGCTCGAGACATGTTAGGCTGCACTTCCCATCCCCACTCAGCCCAGCACATCTCAAACACACCTGCATTCTACCCCTCTAGCATGAGGCAGCCCTCTGCTGCCAGTGTGACCCTTTTGGCTACTTTTATCCAGGGGTATTAAATGACGGAACTACTCTGACGCAAGCAAGTTCAGGCCCACTGTTTTTGGTAACATATCTGGCTATTGCAGCCAATCATTTCATCTACTTGAATAAGTTGAAAGAAGAAAAATCAAGCAATTGTGTCACACAATGAAGCTAAGTATTTAATTCCTTTTTAATGTTTACATTATTAACACCAACATTACAAAACGATATTTTTGCTTTCGAGCAATTTAAATGTGCAATTCAGTATCTTGATTCTTGGGATCATTATAACTTGAAAAACTAAAGCACTGCTCCCTCCCTCCTCTCTCTCCTCCCCCATGGTGCCTCCTTTCTACTTAGAGTGATCAGGGCTCCATAAAACCCAAACACACATTCTGAATGGCTGGGAGGTACAGGCCTGGTAGGGATTTTCAATGAGCTGGAGGAGGCTGCATTCAGTGTGGAATGAGTGACAGTGGCAGGTGGGTGTTAAAATGGTCATCAACGCCCTGAGGGGCTGGCACCAGCAAGCTGCATTCCAGGAAGTGCCTGTTAATGTGTACAGAAGGCACTGGGTGATTGACACACCAGTGAGCCCCCAATTGCCTCAAACTACCCACAAGCACAGGGAAAGGAAAAGAGGGCCTAGGAAACAGTCAATAAGATCCACTACATATTGATGGCCTACTCTGTGCCAGTGCTGGCCACGCACTATAATACATATATAAATACACGGTTCACATGGTTCACAGCAGTAATGCTGCAAGGAGGTCCAAAGAGGCACCTGACAAAACACAAGAGCATGGGCTCAGCAGCCACTCCACATAGGTTCAAGTCCCAGGTCTTCCACTTACTAGCTGGTGACATTATCTTCTCTGTGCCTCAGTTTCCACCTCTGTAAAAATGGGGACAATAGTGGCCCTTAAGTCTGAGAGCCATTGTGAGGACTAAAAGATCAATATGCATAAGGCATTTAGAACTGTGGCTGCCACATAGTCAACATTCAGTGCTAATTTATCATCATAATAACCCACCCAAAGGCTCTGTCTTTGTTGCCTCTGCTTAGAAGCCTCTCTTGCCCTTCCTGTGGCGCCCCCCACAGGTGACTCAGATCTCTATCAAATAAGCTCCTCGGAGTTGGCCTCCATACTACCCACCCCAGCCCCACTACTGTGGACTCAGCACCCTACACTGGTCTCTCCCCACACTGGTCTAAAAGCTTCATGTAGCTGTGTAGGTCTCACCCTACACAGCTCCTACCTTGTTCACAAGTAAAGGAGTTAATACAGGTAAAGCTCTGTTGTTAGGACTGCATGCATGCTTGGTGGTTGTTAGGAGCAGGGCCCTCATCTGTCTGGTCCACCACGCGAGAGGAGCTCAGACTGGCTTCCTAGGGCCGTGAGCTACAGGGTTGCCCAGGGCCCAGCACTCAGAAGGACCCACACAAGATTTAATGCTCAGTTATTGCCTTAAAATTCTTAGTTATTTAAAAATATTCTCATATTTTCACTTTGCAATGAATCCCTAGAAAATTTTATGTCCTAGATGAATGGATGAATGAATCAATGAGCAAGGCCACATTCCAACCTGGGTCTGTCAGACTCCAAAGCCTCACTACTTTTTTTTTGTTTGTTTTTTTGAGACAGAGTCTCAAGTCGTCACCATGGGTAGAGTGCCATAGCATCACAGCTCACAGCAACCTCAAACTCTTGGGCTTAAGTGATTCTCTTGCCTCAGCCTCCCAAGTAGCTGAGACTACAGGTGCCTGCCACAGTGCCCAGCTATTTTTAGGCTGTAGTTGCCATTGTTGTTTTGCAGGCCCAGGCTAGATTTGAACCCGCCAGCTCCGGGGTATGTGGCTGGTACCCTAGCCGCTGAGCTACAAGCGCAGAACCTAAAGCCTCACGACGTAACCACATGACAAACAAGCCTCCAGATGGGGGAAAGAAAAGTGGGCAGGACAGTCTGAACTGGGGACACCCACAACCTGGCCCAGAAGGAGATGGGGCACAGGGGAAGGAGGCATCTGTCTGAGCATCCTCTGCATCCAGGTGTTCCTCGTTGACTCTCATTGCACTATACCACAAGTGGCATGAAAACCATTAGCTGCCACCTAAAGTTACTCTTCCTGTTGCCTAAGACAGAGGGACCTCAGTCCCTACCTCCCAGGAGGGCTGTCAGCCAGCCAGGTACTCTTCAAAGTCACAGCTGTGGTGGGGCCTCAGGCAGAATTATAAAGCCTCAGGGCACCCAGCACAGCCCTAGGTGCCTGGAGCTTAATAAGTAAATAGATACAATCCTTGCCCTTTGGGCCTCAGGGCAGTCATCAAAACTATATGACTATAAATACTGCTGAGGTGAGGATGGAGCAGAGAGGTATTGTTGGGCTGGGAATCTGGTGGGATTCACCAGGGACACTTTCTGGAGGTGACGCCCTTGAGCACCTGACTTTCCACTCCCTCGTGAACTTCCCTTACCTCATATGGTGTTGGACACCCTGGGTCCCTGGAGGTACTTCTTTAATAGGTGTTTACTCCTAACACCCAATGCTGTTCCCTTGCTAAGAACACCCATTGATTCTTTCCTCAGATTCCTCGGATTGATTCTCTTCCCCAGTCCTGCCCCAGGCCTGCCTCTTGCTGCTCTGGACGCCATCCCTGTTCTTTCTTTCCTTCTCCCTTGAACAGCCAGAAGTAATATTTCTTTCTCCAAACCCTCTAGCATTGTCTAACACATAGGTTAAGCCTCTGTCACCTTTAACTTGTGTCTTAATTACATATACACTTCCAGACCCAGCAGTCAACTCCTTGAAGGCAGGATTATTGGGATTCACCTTTACCAAGCAGGTGGGGCAGGAAGGAAAAGATCTGGAGGAAGCAAAGCTTTGTAGCACGGGGTGGTTGCAGCCATCATTGTTGTTTGGCGGGCCTGGGTTGGATTCGAACCCACCGGCTTAGGTTTATGTGGCTGGTGCCTTAGCCACTTGAGCCACAGGCATCGAGCCTGTACCAGAATATTTATTGCAGCCCAATTCATAATTGCTAAGTCATGGAAAAAGCCCAATCACATTTCTAATGGCTGTTTTATCTCCCACATATTTAACTTGGCCCCCCCTTTTTTTTATAAATTACTTTTTCAAATTTTTAATTTAAAATTTTATTATTAAAGTGAATAACCCTAAATATAAATCTTTGAACACACCTTATGATTTCTTTAAGATATGTTATGGATACAATGTACAATTTGGGCTGTTTTGATAAGATTTAGATTGAGAGGAAGTAAAGAAAGATTACAAGATGGCCTGGATACAAGGAAGCCCAAGTTGGAGGGAGGGAGGGAAGAAGGAAGGAAGGGAATGAAGGAGAGAGAGAAGCACAAATATGTGGGTAACTGCATATAACACAGTTACTCTGTCTACATATAAATTTAGCCTGATAAATGTCCTGTAATACAATTATATTTCCTGTCCTTTGGTGGAAGAGGGAGAAAAGGGTGGTAACAGAGTAGAGACTTTCTTACTACAGCCCAAAAATCCACAGGGACTACCTTGCTACTATTTCCAGATTGCTTTCTAAAGAGGTTCTACTGATTTACAGAACCATGTGACAGTACATTAGAGTACCTAGATCACTGCATCACAACTTGTTTCTAGTATTGTAATTTTATAAAATGACTATATAATTACTAAAAATGTATGCTATTTTGTTTAACTGCATTTCATTTTAGTTGTACTTTGATTACCATTAAAGATGAACTTTATACACTTATTCTCATTTATTTTTTAACTTTTTGTTTTGAATTGACAAATTGACTGCCACACACAGAAAAAGAACTTTTCCTTGAGGCGGTGGTGATTTATTACAAAAATAGAATGACTACTTCAAAAACGAAATGAAACTAAAACATATATCAGTAAAATATAACATAAAAGCTTGAAAATTAGTAATATAAAAAGTAATGTGAAAACTTGAAAAATAGTTCATAACTTGTGTGGCAGTTAATATGTTAATTGAAGTTGCAAAGAAATGTCCAGGGTGGTCCCATACGCCCCACCCACCTTCTCCCAAGGTTAGCTGCATGCATAACTGCAGCACTGTATCAATACTGGCAAACTCCTATTGCTACAATCCACAGACCTTATTCAGATTCCATCAGTCCGTCGTCTACTTATTTTGACATAGGTATGTTTGTGTGTTTGTTGTTCTTCCTATGCAATTTGATCATCTGTTTAGCTTTGTATTATTATCACCACACTCAAGATTAGTCACCTCCATTTACCTACCTTAATCCCTAACCACTAGTGACCACTAATCTGCTCACTATTTTTTATATTTCTGTCATTTTTAGAATGTTGTATAAATGGAATCATATGGTTTTATTCTGTTAAGATTTTATTTTTTTGAAAAGTCAACCTAAGCATTACCTTTAAGATTCATCTGTATTTTCATATTCATCAGTTGGTGGTTCCTTTTTTTTGCTGAGTGCAATTACATGATATGGACATACCATGGTTCATTTAACTATTCACATATTGTGGACAGTTGGGTTGTTTCTGAGTTCAGGGTATTACAATTATAGCTGTCATCAACAATCTTGCACACATTTTTATGTGGGCATAAGTTTTGATTTCTATGGGATAAATAAGAGTACAATTTCTGGGTCATATTAAATTCTGTCATGTTTAGTTTTGTAAGAAATTGTCAAGCAGTTACTGAGTGATGGTAACATTTCACATTCCCATCAGTGACACATGGATCACAAGGATGAGTCAGTGTCTCGATATCCTCAGCAGCATTTGGTTTTGTCATTATTATTATTATTATTTTTATTTTAGCCATTGAGACAGTTGCATTTTAGGATCGGTGTGTCTGTGTGTGTGTGTGTGTGTGTGTGTGTGAATTTCTCTCCATTTGTTGCCTGTTTTTCTATCAGAACATGGATATATTTCCCTTTAAATTATTAAAGGCTCTTTCTACATTAACTATTATATATATTAAGATATCATTACCATTTTTGGAAATTTTCTACCAATTTGTTATTTTTCTTAAAACTTTCTTTGGCACACAAAAGTATTAAATGTTTAGGTAGGCAAATGTTTTTCCTTTTCTTTGCAAATAATTTTATTACTTTTATATATAAAAGTTGTTTCATAGCAAGAAAATAATTATTCTTCTATATATTCATTTTAAGTTTAGGGTTAGTTTTTGCTCTATCAAGAATGTATTTTGGTATGTAATTTGAATATCGATCTTGAGTCTTTAGCCATGTAAATAATTAGCTCACAATTATTTAAATGGTCCCTCCTCACTGCCGTTCTCTTTATCAGTCCATTTTTATTTAGATTTGATTCTATTTTTGTGAAATCCACTCAGTTCTATCAATCTGTCTGTCAATTCTTGTGCCTGTACCATTTAGCTGAGATTTTGGCAAGAACTAGGCAGCAGTCAAATCAAGACTGAATTCCTAGAGTTTAGATATTCTATGGAATAGAATCAATGGAAATGGGATCATACACTTTAGTCATCAAATGTCAGCATGAAAAAGATATTTTTTTTGTCATGAAAAGGCATAGGCATGACTTATATGTTGTTATATAGGAGACTTTGATTGTAATTTCAAGGATGTTCTGCTCATGGGGTTATATACCTTAAATTAGGTATCTAGGGTGCTGAGCAAGAATTCCCAGACTAACTCCAAATAGACTACGTTCCTACATGCCTCTTGGGTATCTAGTGATTCCTTTTGATATATCTGTATTTTTATTACAAATCCTAGTTTATGTTTTCACAGTTTTGTAGCATTTGCATAGGAATCTTTTAAGGAAGCTCATTATGTGAATGGAGTACATTCAGGGCAGTGCTGTGTTAGAAGTGGAATCTGTCTTATGTTCCTTGAATTGTGTTTTAGAATGCATCTAAGATCTATCACTAATCAATAGCTGAAAGAATGACTCACTCATGGGCAGAAAGAAAGGACTTTAGTTTTTTTCTGGTGGTATAGTAGTTTCAGAGACTATCTGATAGATTTGTAAGGATTTATGCAGAACCTTTATCATTTCGTTTATTTTCTTCCTTTTCAAGAAGACATTGTTTTCTTACTCATAAAATAAATCTTAACCTAAGTATCATTTTCAATTTTACTTCACAATTACCAGTGTGTAAATGGATTCTTGGTTGCAAATAATATATAACCTATCATAAAATGGTTAAATAACAAAGGTGATTTATTGACTCACATAACTGAAAAATCCAGAGATACTGTGAATTTTTACATGGTCGATTTTTACATGGCTAGGATTCATCATCCTAGGTGATCAAACAGGATAACCTAGGATCTGGCTTCTTTCAGTCTTTCCTCTATGGCTTTCATAGTGGTGACTTGGTCCAAAGGCGAGTTCCTCCGGAGGCCACAGATGGCTGTACACAACTTCCTGGTTATACGGTTCCTTGTATAGAAGAGAAAGTAGATGTGTCTTACCACTCCCGGTAATAATAATGGATTCAGGTATTTGAAAAATGCCAGTTGGCTTAAGGTGTTCTGATTTCACTTCCTGACGTTGGGAATAATGTTAATCTTATGCAAGTCCTCTGCTAGAGAAAGTTCAGGATTCTGTTGCCATGAAGGAGAGGAAATGGATGCTGGGCAGCAAACCAAATCTGTCTGCTATATCCATTATTCAAGTACTTTAGACACAGTTTCTGAAAGAGCCTCTGAGGGATGGTTTGTATTAATACAGCTGGCTGTTCTCACAGAGCCCTGCAGAGACTCTGAATATTCCTAGCTCTCAATCAACAACAAATACATATTTACTGACTCTCTACTATGTGATAAGCATTTTCCTGTCATCACACATATCCTGAGAAGAATAAAGGGGGGTGTTTCTTATCAGAGACTACTGATTTCATTGGGGTAACATTTGCAAAACTTGTAAAACATCCACTCTGTATAGATAAAGCCTCTGTTGGCTGGTTTGGCGTTTGATCAGCACAAAGGCAGCTGGGCTGATTTAACGGCTTTTTTCTCCTTGAGCCACGGGTGTTTTCTGAGTAGAGCTGCCTAAATGTTTACAGCCTTGGTTTGTGCCATGTTGAGAGGTACAGTAGTCCTAGCTGAGTGTCATAGACACGCAATGTGTCTAGAGGTGGTCACTTCATTTCAGCACATGTGTAGAGAGCATAGATTTTTGGATGTGTGGGAGCATTTGATACCTGCGGCCATGATGCACGAAGTGGCATGGGCTCATGCTTCCTAGGCTCCCCAGTTGGACACACTCAGATAGACTTACGAGCAGGAGAATATTGCTTTTAAGCAAAGGAGACCATGTCCTTGTAATGTGTTGTGAGTGATGACAGCAGTAAAATGAATGCCCTTCTCACTTCTCCTGCTGGAGTTTCTGGCAAAATGAAGAAAACTGGTAATCTAGTAGCAATTTCTTTTTAGATTTTGAATCAGGGCATATAGTGGTAATTGAAATATCTAGAAGAATCTAGAAACTTTTGTGATTTTTGTTCATTTTTTGGTGGGGTTATGTGTATGGCTGAGAGGAAGAATTACTCTTTAAAATGTTACTGAACATTTGTTTCACGTCTAGGGATGTAATCTGTGGCATATATGCTTGTAACCAACAAATACATAGCATATTACAATTTGCAGAGTAATTTCACAGCGTATTTTTGTTTCTTTTGATCCTCACTAGAGTTTTGTGTGTTAAGTGTGTGTGTTAAGTGGGAACACATAGTAATTCTATTAGACAAGTGCTGAGACTCATTTTCAGAGAGATGTTAGTCACAGTCATAAAATAAGCAAACTGAATTTTAGGGGTTTGAATCCTGGTCACCTCATTCCAAATCCCATGACTGGTCAGTCCACTATAGAAACCGTCCTTACATTTTTTAAAAAAAGATATAGGGCGAGAGGTTGCAGTCAATGGTGAGCTATTGTTCTAAGTATTGTTCCAGTCTGCTTTTGGAAGATTCCCCATTTGGGGTGGTGATAGGAAATGAATAGTTGTCTCATGTTATTAGACATGTTTCTAAAAAAGGGCAAAAATGAGGAGATTAAGAAACATATTTTTACCAGATAGTTTTCATCAGCGATATGAAAGTATTTTACATAACATTATGAAGGTATTGTCATTCTGTTTAGGGTAGGGAAAAGGGTCTTCATTATGCTTGCTGCCAACTCTCAATTGCCACTTTCTTTATACAAAATCAAGCTACTATCATATCTCAATTGCCTCTTCTCAACTACTTCCCATATTTTACCTGTGAATGTACCCCCACACTGTACCCAAAATGAAAATTGGGTCATGCTCACCTCTTAAAATACTCCAAGATTCTGCATTATCTGTGAAATGGGGTTCAGACTCCTTAACATGGCACATTGCCAGCTTCCCCACCCACTTTTCCCATACTACACTACGGGCATTCTGAATGATGTCTGTTTTGCCAGTCTGATATGTCGTTATCTCACACATGCTGTGATGGATATGATGTTGCTTCTGTCAGTGTTTAGGTCACACATTATTTCCTCAGTGAAACTCCCTCTGATTCCTTTTCTTGGCAGACCTATTGAGTCCCTGCTTACTCAGATTGTGAGCCCCGTAAGCTCACATACATTTTTATTACAATACTCATCAAGTAGCTATTATTTGTTCTCTGTCATGTAGTTTGCAGACTTGCTGAATGTTAAGAAGAAGGAGTAAGAGAAGGAGAAAGGGAAGAGGTATGAGAGAGAAAAGGGAGAAGAGAGAAAGGAGAGGTAGGAGGAAGAGGGGAAGGAAGGAAGAAACGGGAGCAGGAAAGAGGAGGAAACAATATTGATATGATCTGAATAAATCTTGTGAAAAAATTAAGAAATCAAATCAAACACCAGATTCAATCTTCTCGTAATTTTAATATGGAGGCATAGAGTTGACATTCATCAATGTATCTGTCAATATTTAATCATTGATGGCTACCCATACTGAAGTTCTACACTAAAAAGGAATAATTAAGACATTTGACATGGGTGAAGTAGGTAAAGAATTTTTAAAATAAGCCCATATTGAGGTGTATTTCTTCTACATAACTTAAAATCTTGAAGTAGCCTTGAATGAAACTTTATCCTCAGTATTTCTACAATCTTTCTAATAGTAGATCAGGCATACCCACACTTGGGTAAGCTTTTCCCATTAATTTTTTTTCATATAGAAGGAATATTGCCAAATTTTAAGACATTAAAATCTAAAATATCCTATGGTCAATAAATTCTTTCATTAGATTAATAATCAATTAAAATGCATACATATAATCCCTAAATAACATGTACTAGGATTTTCATAGCAGTTTATGAAATAAACTATTATGAAATTTATAATAGTCCCAAACTGAAAATAATTTCAATTTCTGTCAACGATAGAGTAAATACTTAGTCACTCAATGGAAGAAGACTAGATAGCATTGAGAATCTATGATATTTACTTTACATAGCAATGTGGAAAAGTTTCAAAGCATAACTTTTTTTTTTTTTTTTTTTTTTTTTTGACAGACTCTCATTATGTCACCCTCGGTATAGTGCTATGGCATTACAGCTCATAGCAACCTCAAACTTTTGGGCTTAAGTGATTCTCTTGCCCCATTCTCCCAAGCAGCTGGGACTACAAGCACCCACCACAATGCTCGGCTATTTTTTGGTTGTAGTTGTCATTGTTGTTTGACAGGCCAGGGCCGGGCTCGAACCCTCCAACCCTGGTGCATGTGGCTGGAGCCCCAGCCATTCAGCCACAGGCACCGAGCCTTCAAAACATAATTTTGAGCAAATGAAGTCAGCAAGAACAAAGTGCATAGTATATGATTGCATTTATATAAAGTACTAAAAGAGACAGAATGTATTGTCGCTGTTAGAAATTCTGGATGGTATTGATCCTTGGAAGAGAATGTCCAGGAAGAGACATAAAGGGAAATAATAGAAGTGCTGGTGATATTTTTATGGGTATATTTGGTTAATGAAAAATCACTGCATACTTAAAATATGTGTAATTTTATGTGTACATGGATACTTTAATATGTAATATTAAAATGATGGCATATTAAAACCCTAGATAGTAGATAACTGTAAACTTTTTACTGTTCTTTTAAAGATATAAGTAACAATTGAAGGATTTTTTGATAGAAGTTTTCCATCTTAGACAGATCTGCATGGGCTGTAATTCTCAAGGACTTCCTATAGAGAGCTCCATTATCAGGAGGAAATTTATTAAGGTGGAGGTCTTCTGGTAGCATGCAGTTTATCATCCTAATATCTCCCTCGATTTTAATCCTTAGACCCTGCTGTTGTGGCATGTTTCCTTGGTCCAAAGTAGGCCAGGGACACAAATATGACCATGACATTATGAATATGACCATGACATTATGAAATACTATATTTATGGCTATTTCCTCAGCTAATATGTGGAACTCCATTCCTCTATCCTATAGTGGTCTATGCTTATGGGAGAAGGGGTCTCATGTATATTTACTGATTACTTCCTTAAAATTCTATATGGAATTTGTCACTTTCATCCTTTCTTCTGATGCTTAAGAGGCCTGTGTTGAGCATGCATTCCTTGGATCAGGACACTGTGTGTGCCATGTTCCAAGGGTTCTACAACCAACTGTGGCATCGGTTACCTAACCTAATAAGAAGAGAAATGACTATCATTTATTGAGTTTATGCTAACATAGAAGGCTATACCGAGCTCTTTGGATGGATTATTTCATTTGATTTTCATAACTACATTGTAAAGAAAACATTATTCATAGCCTGTTTTATAGATGAGACAACTGAAGCATAGAGGGATTATATAACTTGCCCACATTTGCATAGTTTGTAAGTGATAGAGTCAGACTATGAATGGGGTCTCTCTCATGAGCTAAAAATCAACCTTTAGTAGATACTGCCGTAAAATAGTACTAACTTGTGTTTTCACTGTCATAGGTGAACTGAGAGGCATAATGCATTCTGAACTTGGAATTGTTCCTTCAGTTGCTGGACCATGGCCTTTGGGCTAGATAAACCCCTCTTGCCCCTATCTTCCCTTGTAGTGTGTTCTTTTTTGATATGTGTCCCCAAACAAAAAGGCTCTTTGTCTAGACAGGTTTGATTCTAAGCTGGTTTCTGTATATTTTTATATTATGTGGGTTTTTTAGAAAATTAAAGTATTTCATTTTACCAGGTAATCTCTTTAGTATTTGCTAGTGGTATATTTTACCTAACTTATTTGTTGTTTAACTTTCTAGGCTTTATTGATTTATTTCTCTATTGTAGTGTTTATAGAAAGTTTTATCATTTTGTTCATGTGTTCTCTTATTAAATTTAATGTATCCAATAGATTAAATCATTTGTAGAGCCTGGATTTGGATATAGGTCTGTCTCAATTCCCCAAAATATTGCTTTTCTGCAGAGGCCTCCTGAACACACGCACACCTAGAGAAAAATAGAATTCCCTTATGAGCAAGGGGGAGGTAGGACTTCCCATGGGTTCTTTCCTTCAGCCTGAATTCATCTAGTTCTTACTGCAAAGAGAACCCTCACTAGCCCAACCAGGCATCTGGCTCCTTTGACTGTGTAGAACCAAAGTTCTTTCTTAGCTGAGTTAACACAAGGAACCAGTTTTCATGGGGACTAAACAGCCTCAGTATGAAATTCTGTCACCTTGGCTCTCTTCTCTACTTCTAGTTTGGCTCAGATCAGCTGCTTCTGGGTATTCAAAAACCCCTGCAGGCAGACTTGTATCCCAGCTGTTTTATCAAGGCAGTGTATAACTTTTGCCTCTCAGTTAATGAGCACTAGAAGGAGCTTCCTCAGCAAATTCTGCTTCTTTTTGCAGAAAGACCTACTGAAGCACTGAATCTTTTCCTTATTCTTTCTGTTTTCTCTTCCTGTTATTTAGACAGTTTAAAACCCACAAAGGAAGACCATGATGGCAAATATCCAACAACACCTCCTATTCACCAACAAGAATAAAGTTTACTTTTGCAACCATGGTAACCATAGCCAGCTGTCATGTAACTTAGTCTTGGTAGTTCCTTGTATATTAAAAATAATTTACATGAAATCACCTGAAATAACCTCTTAAGTGTCTAGCAACCTTAATCTGACACTAAATCTCTTTTCATAGAAGCTTTACTTTTTCATCTTAAAGTTCAATAAAAAATACTTGAATTTAACACAACTTATAAAAGTTATAATGACACCTTTTCCTTGCAGCTATTGGAAATTTCTCCCAGAATTTGTAAGAATATTTTATATCTCTTTGTAAGAGTTAGATTTACTGTCCCAAGTAGATGACAGAATGATCTACTAACATTTATAAAGGATCATAAAATAATTATGTAGTATTTTTTTAAAAATGTTGCTTTCCTGGGAGAAGAAGAGGGGACCACTGGAAAGACTGGAGTTCTAGAAATCAGAAAATCCAAGCATGAGGTATTAGATACATCACTTTACCTAAATCTCAGAGTTTTCATATATTCAAACGGGTATGAGAGAGGGAGACCAGATGGTCCTTTAGTGTCTAAGAATTTTTGTTCTGTATGTCATTTGATGGAGGATAACCCTTGTCCCAGCCCTCAATGACAAAGAACAGTATTCAACAATATATTTGGAGCTGAGAGACAATGACTTTGTGTGTTAATTATTAATTTATGTTCTCTTGTCTCTGACTTTATACTTTTCTATTCTCTGTGATACTGGAGCTGGACTGTGTAACCTTTCTCCTTTGCCAGCTGGCTTGTTCTTACCAATAGAGGGGATTGGAGGGACACTACAAGGACAGAGACGGAGGTAGAAGCCTTCCTTCTTTCAGTGTTCCATCCTCCACTAAGACCAGTGTCCAGAGTTTTGATAGCTATAACTGGAGTGTCCTTCAGTGGTCAACAGTGGCCGACAGTGGCCTATTTCCTCTGGCATGGTTTGTTGTCGCTATAGCAGTCATTCTCACAGTTCAGTTACGGCCTATGCTCTCTAGCTAGCTTTTCTGTCATGCCGTGAGATTGTTCCTGAGGTTCAGCTATAGACTTTGCCTTCTGTCAAGTCTGTCCCCTAGTGGCATGCTGCGTGTTCCTTTAGTAGTCACATCTTTGCACTGAAGTGTCTGACTCTCAGCCTTTGAGAAGTGTGTCTCTTCTAAGTTTACAAGTACCTTCCTTGGCCAACCTTCCTCAGTCCTGGAGTCCGCTTTTACTTTAACCCTCTTACTGGTTACAAGTATTAGCTAAGTACTTAGTGATTCTTTATCTTATTCTCATTATTCAAAGTGATCATGCAGTTTCTATCTACCTTCTGAATGGATCTAGACTGATAAGTTTAATAACTGGCATAGCTACACACACACATACATACCGGTATATGGGTGTGTGTGTGTGTACATTTAATGGCATATGACAGAGGTCAAAATTAACTAATATAATAAACAAGCAAAAAGTTTGGAGGTGAAGTTAGGAAAGGAAATTTAAATGATAGAAAAGGATATGAGAAATGTTATTTCATATGTAGAACCTGCCCCATTTACAACTGGGCCAGCTCTGTTGACAAAGAGGACCTGACTGAGTATGGAAGAAAGCTTAAGAAAATGAAAGTAATAAAAATACTTATTGAGTTCCAAAACACTGACTTCAAAAGAATTAAATTAATAAAATACTTTCACTATTTTTGAACTCAGTGAAAGTCTTTAAAAATTAAATTATTTTTAACTCATGATTTGTTAATTCAATAAATGGTGTTTTCAATGTAATTAATTTTGAAGTTACTGTTTTTGAATATAATAAAAGTTAAAAAGGAATTTTTCCCTTTTATTACCTTACTTCTTTTAAAGGCTCTCAATCACAAAAGACCAATTTGCAGAATCTTTAGGACATTGAATATGAAGAGTGAGCCCACTCCACATAGTTGTGAAACAGAAGTGAGAATCAATGCTGTATATAGGTTCATGTCTTTTTTATTTTTTTATTTAATTTTTAATTAAAATAATAACTGTATACATTTATGGTGTACAATATGATGATTTGAGATACAATGTGTAATGTTTAAATCAGACTGATTAACTTAACCATCACCTCACACACTTATTTTTTATAAGACATTTATAATTTAATCTTAGTTATTTTGAAATACAGCCTTGCATTGAGCACATTAGGAGAGAATCTACAGAAAGAACCCAGCCACATATTGTCATTTGATCTTTGATGAGCCTAATAAAAACATGCATTGGGGAAAAGAATCCCTATTTAACAAATGGTGCTGGAAGAACTGGTTAGCCACCTGTGGAAGACTGAAACTGGACCCACACCTCTCACCACTAACAAAAATTGATTCTGACTGGATAAAAGATTATAGATGAGTATTTCAAGCTTCCAGGCACTGTCATTCCTTCTGAAATCTCACCTGTACATTCCTCCTCCCCCTTCTCTGCTGATGTCTTTGTTCAAGTTTCACTGAAAAACTGAAACAATCAGTGGCATTGCTCATTTTCCTACCACCAAGCATAAAAATAATACAATCTGTATCCATTTTCATTCTTCCTTTCCTTGACCATCCCCAAAGATAACTTTCTCTTATCAAAGGCCAACTCCTCTGCTAGTACTTTGGATCCCATCCTCTCCTGCTTTCTCATGGCCTTCTTGAGTAAATTATCAACTTAAAAAAAATTTATTATTTTCATTATCATAAAAATAAGCTATAATATTTTCAAACCTCTTGTCTCTATTTTCATCTTGTATTCTACATTGAACCAAATGCAGACACCTTTATGCTGCTACCACTCCATTAAAACAGGTTTAGCCCCACTAATTAGTGGGTGCACACCTACGGTGCATCTTAGAAGGGTACAGGTAAACTTACTAAATGTAGAATATAAATGTCTGAAAACAATAACTAAGAAAATGCCATGAAGGTTATGTTAACCAGTGTGATGAAATTATTTCAAACTGTGTATAAAACCAGCACATTGTACCTCATGATTGCATTATTGTACACAGCTATGATTTAATAAAAAAAAAGGGGTTAGCCAACATCAGAAACACAGTCCTTGTCACCAACCCCAAATAACACAGCTTGATCCTCATTTTGCTCAATGTTAGAGTATGATTTGTCAGTATTGATCACTCCCTATGTGAAACATTTCCCTCTCTTGATTTCTATAACACCATTCTCTCCTGAGCATCTCACTAAATCAGTGGTTCTCAGCCTGTGGGTCACGACCCCTTTGTAACAATGAAAATACATCCTGCATATCAGATATTTACATTATGATTCATAACAGTAGCAAAATTACAGTTATGAAGTAGCAACAAAAATAAGTTTATGGTTAGGGGTCACCACAACATGCGGAACTGTACTAAGGGGTTGCATTAGGAGGCATTAGGAAGGTTGAGAACCACTGCAATAGATGTTTAATCTTAGTTCCTTTAATGGCATTTTTTTCTTCTAAATATTGATGTTATTTAGGATTCAGTTTCAGAATCTTTCTTTTTTCTCTATATTCCTTCCTAATTTCCTCAATTCAAATGAATATAAATGCTTTTGCTATGGGCTGTTTGTGACCCTTTCAAAGGTTATATGTTGAAATCCTAATCCATAGTACCTCAGAATATGACTGCATTTGAAGATAGGGCCTTTAAATAGGTGATTAAGTTAAATGTGGCCAGGGCTAGGGTGGGCCCTGATACAATATGACTAGTATCCTTGTAAGGAAAACAAATTTGGACACACATAGAGACACCGGGGATGCTCATATATGAGGACAGAACACCTGAGTACACTGTGAGGGGTAGGCCACCTACAAGCCAAGAGGAGAGGCCTCAGAAGAAACCAACCCTGCTGATCTTGGACTTTCAGACTCCAGAACTGTGAAACAATAAATGTTTTGCTCATCTAAATAACAGAGAAGGAAACTCTCTAAATAAAAATGATATTTGTTTGGAAATAGACATTGCAATGGGAATACATGTGCCATAAGAAGCTCTGTGCCATACGAAAATCAGGGAGATAAAGAAAGACAAAGGTTTTTAAAGGAAAATTTAGGAGGGCTACATAATTGTTTTGAGACAATTATCTTTGGCTACCTGGATCAATAACAAAGGTGGTGGCAGTCCAAGTTTGAACAGGCAGTTGCAGGACATATGTCCTCAAAGAAGGACTTTTTTCTGCACATAAGTTTACAGTGACCTGATTCAGTTCTTTATGTGAATAACAATTACATTACGTGTCTTTGCTTATAAGGTAATTATCCAACCTAGTCTATTTTTTTGTTACATCATCTACTTTGAGGTTGACACGGATGTTGAAGAGGTTGAAAGAGTATTGATTCTACTTTTTTTTTAATTGTTAAATTATAGCTGTGTACATTAGTGCAATCGCCTGTACCCATTCTAAGATGCACCATACATGTGGCCCCACCCATGACCTTCCCTCCACCAAAACCTCCCCCCTCCCTTCCCCTTCCTTGGCCCTTTCCCCATAGTCTTGTGCTATAGTTGGGTTATAGCATTCTATGCTAGTGCTTACCTCTGTAATATTTACTCATCCACTAATAATAATCAAAGTATTTACAATATAAATAATTAAGATTCAATAACTAGTTTATTTCACAAATATTTCTTGAATACCAATTAGACATCAAATAATGGGGATATAACAGTGAATACTATAACAGAAAAAAACACAATTTTTTCCTCAAAGAATCTATATTCTACTGACAGAGACAGGTAGGTACTACCACATACTGAGTAATTTTATAAAAACAAAACTCATGAATCCCTATAGTAGGGCTATAATCAATCATATACACAGAATTTGCTAGCAGTTTGGAAGTTGTTACATTCTTCCCAGTGTGAAGTTTAGTAAAATGTATTTCAAAGAGAATGGGTAATTAGAGAAATACCTTGACCCAGGAATTCTGGTTTTAGAAACATAGCTCAAATAAAGCGGCTGAAAAGGAAAAAAAGAGCCTTTTGTATAAATATATTTATTGCTGAACAGCCTATAATAAATTGGAAATAACAAAAAATCATATGTTTAGAGAATTGTTAAAAATAGTGAAAGTATAAATTTATGGCTTCAATTTTCATAGGAAACAGATCCAGAGACTAGGATTCAACTAAAGTTAATTTATTTGGAAAGGAAAAGGGGTGCTAGTAGGAGACAGATAAAGACAAGGAAGACAATAAAAAGTATATTATCAAGCAGCTGCTCCTGAGGGTGACTGAAGATGTTCTATGGGAAAAACCATGACCAAAATGACCTGATACTCCTAAAAATGATGCTATCAGGGGGACAGTACATTAATACTCTAATTTCTACCAGTCATAGGCTGAGGTCTGTTCCAAGGGAGTATTACTTCTTTAGCATTTCCTGTTGGCTAAAGCATGGCCAGAATGGGTTTTAGTGGTTGAGAATGGGTTGGAGAAAATTCCTCAGTCTTGTGACTGAGTCCTCAGTCTTGTGTCTGCATTTGTATGCAGACACTAACAATTTCACATAGTATACAGTACAGACAGCAAATAAATGGCTTCTATTTTTTAATCCAATCAGCCAATCTGTGCCTCTTCAGTGGGAAATTCAAGCCATTGATGTTTATTGAGATAATTGATAAGTGTGGTAGCCTTCTATTCATCTTATTTGGTTAAAGTCCATTGCTTAGTGTTGTCTTTTGCATCATTGTGGAAACTAGGTTCTGTTCTTTACTTTCTGGGTGTTTACTTTGCTGAAGGTCCATTGTGATGGTCAGTGTGTAGGACAGGTTGAAATATTTCCTGTAAGGCTGGTCTCGTTGTGGCAAATTTCCTCAATGTTTGCATATCAATAAAATATTTGATTTCTCCATCAATTTTAAAGCTTAGCTTAGCGGGATATAAAATTCTGGGCTGGAAGTTTATCTGTTTAAGTAGATTAAAGACAGATGACCATTGCCTTCTGGCTTGAAAAGTTTCATTAGAGAAGTCTTCGGTGACCCTGATGGGTTTGCCCCATCAACATAAGGTCAGTTGTCACTTATTCCTGGCAGCTTGCAAAATCTTTACTTTTGTCTTGGCTTTAGATAGATTCATCACAATGTGCCTTGGAGAAGCTCTATTTGAGTTGTGGTGACCAGGGGAATGATATCCCTCTGAAAGGAGTATGTCAGAGTCTTTGGTGATATTAGGGAAATTTTCCTTTATAATATTCTCTAGTATGGCTTCCATTCCCCTGGGGTATTCCTCTTCCCCTTCTGGGATACCCTTAACTCGTATGTTTGAATGCTTCATAGAGTCCCATAGTTCTGCCAGTGAACATTCTGCCTTCTCTCTGTCTTCTTTTCTGCTTCTTTAACTATCTGAGTTATCTCAAGAGCTTTATCCTCTACCTCTGAAATTCTTTCTTCTGCATGATCTAATCTATTGTTGATACTTTCTATTGCATCCTTAAGTTCCCTAATTGAATGCTTCAGTTCCTTCAGCTCTGCTATATCCTTTTTATATTCTTTGTATCTTTCAGCTCTTATTTATTCTGTTTTTGGATTCCCTTTTGGTTATTTTCTACTTTCTCAGCAATTTCCCTCAGGAATATAGGAAATTGGAGGAGTAAAGTCATAGGTGGCACATTTCTGAAACTGATTAAAGCTATTTATGACAAACCCACAGCTAATATTTTACTGAATGGAGTCAAACTGAAAGTTTTTCCTCTTAGAACTGGAAGCAGACAAGGTTGTCCTCTGTCACCATTACTATTCGACATAGTGCTGGAAGTTCTAGCCAATATAATTAGACAAGGTAAGAAAATAAAGGGCATCCAAATCAGAGCAGAGGAGGTAAAACTTTCCCTCTTTGCTGATTATATGATCTTATGCTTAGAGAACCCTAAAGACTCAACCACAAGACTCTTGAAAGTCATTTAAAAATACAGTAATGTTTCAGGATATAAAATCAATGTCCACAAGTCAGTTGCTTTTGTATATGCCAACAACAGCCAAGATGAGATGTTAATTAAAGACACAACTCCCTTCACCATAGCCCCAAAGAAAATGAAATACTTAGGAATATACCTAACAAAAGAGGTGAAGGACCTCTATAAAGAAAATTATGTAACCTTAAGAAAGGAAATAGCAGAGGACCTCAACAAATGGAAGAACATACCATGTTCATGGCTGGGAAGAATCAACATAGTTAAAGTGTCTACACTTCCCAGAGCAATTTACCGATTCAATGCCATCCCTATTAAAATACCAACATCCTATTTTCAAGACTTGCAAAAAATAATTCTGCGTTTTGTATGGAACCAGAAAAAAAACCCGTATAGCTAAGGCAGTTCTTAGTAATAAAAAAAAAAAGACAAAAAAAAAAAAAAAAAAAAAAAAGCCAGGGGTATAACCATGCAATATTTTAGGATGTATTACAAGGCCATACTGGTTAAGGCAGCATGGTACTGGCACAAAAATAGAGACATAGACATTTGGAATCAAATAGAAAACCAGGAAATGAAATCAACAACTTAAAGCCACCTTGTCTTCGATAAACCAAACAAGAGAGTCCACTGGGGGAAAGATTCCCTATTCAATAAATGGTGCTGACAGAATTGGATATCCACATGTAAAAGACTGAAAATGGACACGTACCTTTTTCCATTCACAAAAATTGATTCAAGATGGATAAAGGACTTATAAATTTAAGGCATGAAACAATAAAAATCCTCAAAGAAAGAATAGGAAAAACACTAGAAGATACTGGCTTGCGGAAAAATTTTATGAGGAAGACTGCCATGGCAATACCAACAAGTGCAATAATAAACAAATGGGATTTAATTAAATTGAAAAGTTTCTGTTCAGCCAACGGGACAACAACAAAAGCAAATAGACAACCTACCCAATGGGAAAGGATATTTGCATATTTTGAATCAGACAAACACTTAACCAGGATATATATAGAACTTCAATTAATTCACAAGGAAAAAAACAAACAAACAACAAAAAAAAACCCCACAATCCCATACACCAATGGGGAAGAGACATGAATAGAATATTCTCCAAAGATGACAGACAAATGGCTAGCAATCATATGAAAAAATGCTCATCATCCCTAATTATTACAGAAACGCAGATTAAAACCACCTTAAGATATCACCTAACCTAGCCTATATCACAAAATCTCAAAACTGCAGATGCTGGCATGGTTGTGGAGAAAAAGGAACACTTTTACACTGCTGGCGGGACTGCAAACTGATACAATCTTTTTGGAAGGAAGTATGGAGAAACCTTAAAGAACTCAACCTAGACCTCCCATTTAATCCTGCAATCCCATTACTAGGCATCTATCCAGAAGCAAAAAAAAAAACCTTTTATTATAAAGACACCTGTACTTTGGTGTCTGTTTGGGCTGTTTATCGCAGCCCAATTTACAATCCCCAAAATGTGGAAACAACCTAAATGTCCTTCAACCCAGGAAGGGATCAGCAAGTTGTGGTATATGTATATGATGGAATATTATTCAGCAATAAAAAAATGGAGATTTTTCAGCATTTGCACTAACCTAGATGGAGGTGGAACACATTCTTAGTGAAGCATCACAGAAGTGGAGAGGTATGAATCCTACGTACTCAATTTTGATTTGAAGACAATTAATGACAATTAAGACAGGGTGGGACATGGGGGAAGGGGAGAGCAGACAGAGAAGGAGGGAAGGGCTGAGGGAGAGGAAAAGATGGAAAAAAAAGAACAAAAAAAGAAAAGAAAATATTGACTAATTTTCACATAAATTGGTTTTAATTTTGACCAAAGTATATTACTTAAACATTAATTTTTAACTCAACATGTTAATATGTTGTTTAGGATGTTGTATCCTCATTTATAAGTGATATATGTCTGTAATTTCTCCTCTATAATAATATATTTTCTCCAACTCTAATATCAGGTGTATACAGATCAAGTAGAATGATTTTGATGTATTTCTTCTTTTTCTATTGTCTGTAAGATTTAGCATGATCTGTTTTTGAAATTATCTTTTACTTTTATTTATAAATATTAGCTGTCCATTTTTTGATACTTAAAAAAATAATAATAAGTTAACCAATGACTCCATACTGAATCTCAGAGTCAAAGCATTCCATAATAGACATACTCTTATTTGACAATGTGAATGTTACTTTCTTTACATTATTATTATTTTTATTATTATTGCTCAATATTTCGATGAAGCAATTGTCTGATTCCTTTTCTGAATGTATTTATGTTCCTTCGTTTTTTACAAGGTTTTTGTTTCTAATCCTTATCTTAAACATTGTTATTGTTATCAAATTTTAAGTCTTTTTAATTTGGTGAAGGCAAAAAAAAAAAAAAAAGGAAACCTAATTAACACATGTATATGTAAAAATAAAAATTTAAAAGAAAAAAAGAAGTAAAACAAAACAAAAAAAAAAGTGTATGACAGAAATGTCTGTGGTTAATTTATTAGTGTTATTTCAAAAGTGAAACTTCTGAAGAGAGTTCATAACAAGAATCATGCAACTGACAAGAAAATATGGTTGTTTCTCTCGGAAGGAAAGCAATGAATAAAGCCACTCTAAAAAAAAGAAAAATACCATACAATAAATCTTGATCCATAGAATAATCCTGAGAAATACTGTATACCAAAAACATCAAACAAAGAGATGTAATAAGTTTGATATAAAGCTTAGATCTTTTTGTTTTTCTAAAACTTCATGAGTAAATCTGTCTCAGTTGAGAACCGCTAGTCTAGAAGATGCCAGATTCAAATTATAGAAGTAGGGCTGTTGCCAAAATATAAATACTCACTGAAATTATAACTGATAACATTTTATTGCTGTCTAATTCCATTAGGCAAAGCACTGCCAGAGCAGTGATACAAGCAACTCCAGAAAAACTTGGCAGATTTTTGATCAATATTTCCTCCAAGATTAAAATATATTATGGAAATACAGTGCAT
This sequence comes from Loris lydekkerianus, assembly GCA_963574355.1. Classification (NCBI taxonomy): domain Eukaryota; kingdom Metazoa; phylum Chordata; class Mammalia; order Primates; family Lorisidae; genus Loris; species Loris lydekkerianus. Next base: position 26,787 of record CAUYPK010004759.1, read on the forward strand.
GAACAAACTTTTTGAAACTTCTTATGAAGCATACAGTTTTTGAAATATTCATGTTGATATGTTACATATTCAATGAAATTTTCATATAGAAAAATCACCTGTGGAAGACTGTTTGTTTTTTTTTATTTGACAGCTTTTCTCATACAACTATCACCATGTGATACATCAAAAGAATTTTGTGTGAATCTTGTTTTGATCGGGTAAAAGAATATATCTGTAATTTTCAGAGTCCTTGAGAAATTTAAATATAATTTGATTTTTTGAAAGACAAAATAAGACATAAAAGAAAATTGGATAGGATAAGATATTAAATAGGATAATTGGAGCCTGCAAAACAATGTTTGGTTACCTATTTAATCAAAGGTATTAAATTTCAAACTAAGATATTTCAAACTAAGATACCTGATAACACATTTTAAAAGTATTTTAGTTCCTTCATGAGTGAAATGAATTTGTTATTTTTCATTTGGTTTGGTTATTGTGGTTGTTTTTACTTTATCAAATACATAAGCAAAAGCAACACAAAGCAGAGAAAATTAATTTGTAAGATTTGAAATCTATTCCTTTTAGTAATATTACACTAAATTAGAAATACAGTGTCGGTAAAAGGATTCATCAATAAACCAAGTAACAATGCCTGAGGTCAGTGAAGAGTGAATAAACTCTGCTAACATTTTTACATATTTTGTGGCATCTTTGTAGACTCAAGTATAAATGAAGAGAAATAAAATTCACTTTACTACTTTTATTTTTCATTATGTTCTCTTATACTCCGTAGAAAGTAACACATTAGAAGGGATATCAGGGGATCTAGGAGGTAAGAACAATTTTGTATTAGAACTAAGGTGTTGTTTATGTTAACATGCAAGGTTTTCCTCCATGCAATATTTAAATGGATCAAAAATAAATCTAAGTTCTCACTTTTAATAACTAAGACATTAAGTACCAATATTTATAAACCACAAAGAGAACCTTTTTAGGGTCCTCAATAAGTACCCCAAAGGTAAGGGGACCCAGAAACTAAACAAGAAAACAAAAGCTAAGGTCTGAGTTACTAGTCCTTCTGAGTATAGTCTCAGCTACTCTTCTTAACTAATAGTACAGCTTTTAAGAAAGGTAACTAACTTCTGTTTCTGAGAAAACTGGGGAAAAGAAATGGAGAACTCTTTGTCATACCCAAGCAATCTAGTGACTAAACAAAGTCCACGAACACTTGAACAGAATAACTTTCTACAGCTACACACATCCCTTTTGCACTTTAAAAAATGGCAAAAAATGAGTGTGACCCAAAAATAAAATGTTTCTATTAACCTATGCAAAAATAGGAAACCAAAAACTTAAAAATACTTTTAGCAACAAGTTTTTGAACATTATTTTTACATAGAAAGAATCTATATATCTAATGATTAGCCATTAAATCAATATAACATTAGTCTAAAATTTTAAGTCACTTAAAGGTCTTAGAAATTATCTTCAAGTTGACATACTATGAAGCATAATATAATGTTTCTCTTATCATTAATACTAATAAATGAGAGAAAAGATAGTTGTGTTTCTTGAATAAAAATCATTAAACTATTCTTATATGCCAAAGATTTGCCTTTCCATGAACTTGGATTCTTTCAATATTTTTTAGTTTTCTTGGATTCTTAAATTGCTAGCATAGCACATTAAAATATTAAAGTTAAATTTCCTCACTTTCTGAGATACTCGATTTATATAAGGACTAATTTGTCTTTGAAAGACAATCAAAATAAGCTTTTAATTTAAGAGACTTTATGAGTTATTAATAACTTCCAAAGGCAGGTTAATGTAACACACTCACACAGTTAGAGGTAAAGGTTATTCTTAATTATATATAGACAAATAAATTGTCGAATCAGTCTACAATTTTAATCACTAATCAAAAGACATAAGAGGCATGAAAACAAAAAGGACAAAGAGCTGTTCTCCTTAGTTTGTTACAGTTCCTTGGACAGTCAACTTACAGAAGTTCTACTGTAATCCAAACTTAATATGGACAAGTTGCCAAACAAATCAGAACTTTTATCTCTCACACAACAGAGAATAGATCTCTATAGCTTACTTAGCCATTTATAACGATCACCAAATATCAGACAATAAAAACAAATTTGATGGCAAAACAGTTTGCTGCTACCAATGAAAACTAGTTTATCACCTGCACACAAAACAGAACCCCAAACAAACATGAACTCAGTAAGTAGGTTCTATGAAAAGCTGAACAAGAGAGAGAGGGTGTGAGCAGAATTGTCTCTTAGGATTCATTTCTGAGAGCCAAGAAAAAAAACTTGTCTATGCTTAAGCTATCCAGGATATACATTTCTCATGTAAAGCAGATAATATAACTCTATCAAGTGTATCAACTGTATAGCTTATTGTAAAACCTGTAAAACTTCTAAAATCCAAATAAAAACTAATGTATGCAAATTTCTTTTTATGCCAAAAGAAGGGCAAGGAGCACAGAAACTTGAAAAGGTACAATGATCATCTCCTTTCTCTGCTGTGGCTTCCATCGTGTGTTTTTGTATCAATTGCAGAAAAAAGAAAAAGAAGCATTTCAAGAGAATTTTTTAAGTATAATCATAACTCTGATACAAATACACAGTGAACATATTTCAAATCTTTTACTCAACTCATTAGCTAATGAAAAAGTATGTAAAATCTTACAACTATTCAAAGGAGAATTCAAAATGCTACATGTACACCGGCAGATAAGATGAAAATAATTTACAAATAGATAAAAAAAAACCTATCCAAGGACAATAATCACATTCCACTGGGCAAAAGGTATTTGCATTTTGTGAAAGGGATTATTTACATTGTTACTCACTTTTTCACAATTTATACAGTCGTAAAATATCTCATAGAAAAGAAAAAAGAGGCAATCTACAAAATTACACTAGAAGTGATACTCTAATCTTTCCAGATTCTTATGCTAAAATTTTACACTTTTTCTTCACAGAAATACTGGTGAAGAGAAAAAGAAACAAGGCAGGGGTGTGAGGGCCAGATTTAGATAGGAAGGGCATGAGTTTGCCCAACAACTCACAAAAGCTCTGCATCACAGGTCTTATCTTTAGCTTCAGATAATCTGCATTATGGTAGCGTTTGTTTGCACCATGTAACACAATGAAGATGTATAATGAGGAAATGATGCTTTATGCCTTAAGGTTTACATAAATCCAATGTACTACAGTCTGAATAAGAAAAAACTTACTCATGTGACATCTATTTTATAATTTGAAATGCCATTTTAAGATATTCTGTGCATTATAGCCGCAATATATTGCATTTGCTATGTTGTTGACTTGTATTAAGCATGTTACAATATACAATGTTACAATATACAAGTATTACCAGAATTTCTTCTTCGGTAGGTCCTTGGTCTCTGGGATTCCAAGAATGAGGTAGGTCCTTGGTCTCTGGGATTCCAAGAATGAATCCACGGACCAAAGACACAGATAGGATTTATTTTATAGAAAAGAATACATAAAAAAGCATCAGAGCTTCTGACAGAGGGAAAAACCCAGATCTGAAAACATCTCCCCTCTGGGTCCTTTGTCTAGGGGTATATACAGCCCAACAAATGAATGGATATGATCCCATCTGTTCCCAGGCCTAAGAAACTTACATGAAATTGGCTAGGCCTGGGAAATGGGCAGTTCCCCTGTGTTATAGCTTGAGATATATCAAGACTAGCAACCCCCATGAATTAATTTGCCAATTTAAGGAGTCTTTATTAGGTTGGCAAACTGGCTGAACCCCCTATGTGGATTCAGAGGGAACAGCCCTGAGAATGGGGGCAAGGCAGTTTATACAGGGTTGGTTGTCTATACTATCAGGGGCTACGTGCAATACAGCAAGCAAGCAGGCAACTAAAGAAAACAATATCTTATAGATATTGACAGATTATAAACAACTAATATAAAATATTGACAAACAGAATAAGAGCATATTAAGTGATATTTTATGACAAAGTGAGACTTATTTCAGGAATGCTAGTATGAATAAATATTTAGAAATATATTTTTAAAATATATTACTAGAATTAAAGAGAAAAAAAATCATATAGTCATTGCCAACGATAGTGGAAAAGCAGTTGACAAAATTAAACTATAAACTTAATTTTCAAAAGTAATATAAATAAGGAATTTATAGATACTTAATTAGCATAAGTAAAGATACTTAACCCTAAAGGATAGTCAGCACCTGCCAAGAGAAAAAGCATTGGAAGATTTGTTCCTGGAGTTAGGACCAAATGTGAATACTTATATGTCACTTTTATTATTAAATATCTAACTGGATGAACCAGCCAATGTAATCAGACAATACAAAAACAAATAAATACATACGACTAAGCAAAATAGTGATATGAAATTCAGGAAAGAGAAGAAAAGTACTAAAATTTGCTGGTGATAAATATGGACACACCTAGACGGCTATTCTGAGCACCGGGAGAATGCAGAAATGTACCAACATATAAAAGTAAATGTATATGAATTAATATTTTTAATTTATACGTATAATAATGAGTTGGAAAATGCAATGGTAAAGGAAGGGGTAAATTTATAATAACAGAGAAGATAAAAGACATAGAAACAAATTTAATAAGAAATAAATAACTACTTGAACTATATCTTGAAAAGCTTACTAAAGGACACAGCAGAGGAGTCAGTTTTTTTCCACATTAGACAGATTTCTCCTGTCTTTCATTCTTCTTAAGTTTTCCATCTACAGCCTCCTGCAAATAACACTCTTGGTGAAAATTAAAGGAGAAAACGCAGCACTCAGCCTAACTGTAATGCTTTCGGTTGATTTTTCCACTACTGATATTTTGCATATACAGGACACTCATGGTTCTTCCCATTCTATAGTCTTGTTGTTCTCATCACTGTTAGCATCTGGCTCTGGGATAACTGTACATCTGCAGAGGCTTGCCCTGTTTTCCTCTACCCCCACATGACCAAGTAGATGCGTTACTTTCTTTCCGACATTATATTGCTTCTTCTACCCTCAACTCAATAATATCGAGTTGTCAGTATCACACAGTTTCCAAATTACAAAGTTAAGACTAGGTATCAGTGTTTATTTTAGGTTATCAGACTGTATATACTAACAAGAGTTAGTATATAACATAAAAGAAAAGAAAATATATTATAATGAAGCCCTCTGAAGGAACTCCTACAGCCCCTGGATAATAGAGGTTGGGCAAAGAAGCTGCCAAATAAAAGACAAAAAAACTGGTTTTAAAACAATGGCTTCTAAAAGAAACAAATGGCTAAAATAATTCTATTGTACGAAGTCTCATCTACAAAATATGGATATGTTTCTTTTCTCTCTATTGTCTTTTCTATCTTGTGATGAAAGTAGTCCATCTTTTCATACTCTGATTATTTCCTGTTTGCATTCTGTCCAGTGACTGACATGGAATCCTTTTTTCATCCTTCTCATTCAGCTGATATCCCCACTCCACTATCTAGAACGGTGGCCAGGTCTCATTGGCTCTCTGCCTCTTTTCAGCTATGGCCAGTGAGGCCAGAACACAGGACCAGAAATGTGAAACCAAGGGGAAGGCATGGCACTGAATTGTGCTCCATGACCTGGATTTGTTTTTGTGAACTCAGAATATCCGTTTTCTCAGACAGAGCTGGCAGTTAACAACAGAGAGAAGACCTGAAATCTTGCTGTTTCTAAGAGATTATAGAGAATTAAGGGATATCAATTAATACATAAAGGAGCAAGCAAAGATTCACAAAGCATGTGGAAAAAAATTTAAAACTATAATGCATACAGATGTATGACAAAGCAGGAAAATACGGAGCACTGATAGCAATTTCCTTTGAACTATTAAATCAGCTATGCTTTAACTGTCACACGTGTTAGAACACGAGGTGCCCTGGGGGAGAACAATTTATTCTATGGCTTCCAGAACACATTTGATTCACATCCTGTCTTTTAAGTTGTTTCACAATGTATCATATTTATCAGATTACAGATAGGCACTTTTTTAGATAGGCTGAAAATCCTCCTTCAAGAATTCTTTTTCCTTCGGGGTTTATGGATAGAATTCAGAGGGGCTATAAACTTGACTGCAAGGAAAATCCACACCTTTATTTTTATGAACTCCTGGCTGAAATTCAGTATCTCTCTCCATTATAAATGTAGGCATAAACCACAATAGTATTTGTAATGTTTTTGGATTTGTCACTATTATAAATCACAAATATAGCCATATGACATTGATAATGGTTGCAGGTATCACCAATATCCAAAAATATAATAGCTACTAGACTTGCCCACAAGATCTTGTCACAGAAAATGTATTAATAAAGAAATACATATACTATTATGTCACAAATATGTTTTTAATATTTGGAGAACAAAATTTCTATATGACCTATTTCCTTAGAAATCTATGATTTTATTTTGGATGTCTAAAACCATAATTCTGACAAAAGATCCACAGGCTTCACTATACTTCCAAAGGGGTCCAAGGTACACAAAGCAGTGAAGCACCAGAGTTCAGAAGAACAATGGTTCTCAAACTTAATTATGTATCAGAATCTCCCTGGACTCTTGTTAAAATGCTAATTACTGAGGACACCCTCAGAGTTTCTGATTCAGCCAGACTGCAAGAACCTGAGAACTTCCCAGGTGATGCTGATGCTCCTTGTCCAGAGACAACACTTTGTAAGTGACTGCAGCAGCACTGCTTAAAAGAAGAAAGAAATTGCTTTAAAATATTATAGAAATGTTGTCAGGTAATAATTCAGAAAAACTTGAAGATCATACATACTTAACAGAAATGCTCAAATAATTTTGTTTATTATAAGAGAGTAAAAAACTCACTGTAGGAAGATTCATATCTTAAAAAGCCGGTCTCCTCTCATAATGATAGCAATACAAATCAACAGAAAATAACAGCATTTTTATTAAGAAGGAACACATTTTCGCATTGCAACTAATCAGGGTGCTATATTCAAGAAACCAAGCCAGAATAAATGTGTCATCTGGTATTTTCAAATATACACACTTCAAAACTCCGGGTGTCTCAGGGCTCCATGCACGTGAAGTCTGGCTTCTGAGGGATGAAGGATACATTGTAACAACAAAGAATTTATTCTATCCCTCATGCCTACACAGGAAGCTTTTCAGAAACCTGTTCAAGATAGAACATTTTTAAATCAAATTGAGTAGATCTTGATGTGAACTGATGAATAGAGAAAGGACCTTTACAGTTATAATTGATTTAAATTCTAAAGGTTGATTTTGCATTTATAATTCAGTTAGTCCTGCTCCAAATTAGATCAGCTGCCTCTGGGGTCTTTTATTTCCTCTTGAGTATATCTGTTTCTTACATTCTTCTAGGACCCAGAGTACACATGTTCTTGGCCAATATAGCTGTTCCATTCAAGCTTAGCTTATGTATGAAGAGGGAACATTTGACTGAAAGCAGAAGGCACCAAAAGGAAAAAATATACAAGGTACCAGCATTAATGTATGTTAGCTAAAAGGAAACTTGGAGACTAAACAATATTACCAGGATGATGGGCAGTGGACAGAGGTCAGAAAGGAGCAACATGGCTACAGATAGGATAGAATCAGTAATCAAATAAATTCAGTGAATTTGAGCAAATCCTACCAAACTGGACTGCAGGCTTTTAGAATTTGTAAATCCAAATAAAATGCCACTTTGATTTCTCAAAGGATGGGCCTGGATCTGTTACTGTTGAACATTATTTTTTTATTGACAAAAGAAGCAGCAGGGAGAATGATTGAAATACAGATTCTAAACAATAAAATAAAGTGATTTCTTAGTGTTCTTTCTATAAAAATAAATAAAAGCATTCAAGATTTTCCAAATGTTCCAAGATTTATTTCAGTCCAGAGGAAAAAACAGTAGGGGAAAGTATAAATGAAAGCTTTGTAATTTCAAATCTTTTCAAGTACAGGGGAAGATGAACAGTTATTAGGTAGTAAGTATTAATAGTCAATCACCTGATTAATTTGATATAATTCTTTTTCAGATCAAAGATAAGAAAAAGGTAATGTAGTTCCGATACTTACATCACTGATTTTTGCTTTAATTGTCATTTAATGTTTTACCACAGTTTGCTTCACAGGATGTACTTTTTGAGTGAATACTTTCAGTTAAATAAGAAGATAGCTCAGTGTATCTTCACTTGGTTAAAATATATGAACCGTTAGGTACATAAAATCTTAGTAAATCTAATAAAATTATTGACACTCCTGGAGAGATTTTATAATAAAGTATCCCTGTGGAAAACTGTAAGTGGAGGCTTCCCGAGTAACTGATCTTGATGAGCAAGCATTACTAAAGGAGTTTGAGGAAACCAATTGTTTTTCTGGATGCCTGGTAACAATTTATGGGAAATGCAAAATACAAGAAAAGAACACAAATCAAGGTGGAGAAGGGGTGAGAGTGAGGAGAAGTTTTAAAAGAGAAGCAGGCTGAGGCATGCCGTGGGTGAATGTAGGACTCTGAGTTAGAAAGGGCAGGACACAAATCAAGGTTCTGTCTTTTCCTACCTTAGGCACATCGCTTACCTTAACTGAGTCTTTATTCATCAACAAGAAGGCAAGAATACCAATTTTTATGACTTTGAATTAATTTTGATACTTATAATGCCCAGGGGAATGATAAAAAAAAAAGGATATTTCAAAGAACGCAATTTTAGGATTAGTTATAAACAGCTACCATATGTTACATATTTTGTTTAGTACTTTATATTCTTATATTAATAATCACTATCAAAACTTTATGTGTCAAACTCTTTCTTAGCTATTTACTAAATATTAGTTCATTTCCTCTTAATTTGTAACTCTTCAAGGCAGGTATCAAATTAATAATCCCCAGTTTACCTATGTGGAACTGAAGTGAGACAATTCATCTAAGAATCACATATGAATGAGTGAAATGTGAGCGGTTATATCTGGGCCCAGACTGATTACAATTAATTACAACTTGGTGTTCCTTTGTTTTTAAGAATTAGTAGTTAAAATATGAAGGCAACTTTTGTGTTTCTAATTTTTTTTTTTTTTTTTTTTTTTTGGGACACTGAGTCTCACTATGAACTCTTGGGCTTAAGCAATTCTCTTGCCTCAGCCTCCCAAGTAGCTGGGACAACAGGTGCCTGCCACACCACCCAGCTATTTTTTTTGTTGTAGTTAACATTGTTGTTTAGCAGGCCCAGGCTGGGTTCGAATCCGCCAGCCCCGATATATGTGGCTGGCACCCTAAGCATTGAGCTATGGGTCCCAAGCCATGTGTTTCTAATTGTCAACATTTTCCATCTTATTCAGAAATTTTAGGTAATGATGTGTGGCTATTGATAATGAGTGTATAGGAGGGTAGGGATCGGAATGACCAGGAAAATGTTCTGAAGAAATTTCATTACAAGTAACTGAATATTTAATACACATAACCATTTTGATAGAGATTCTTGTTTAATTCATGTCTTTGATTCACTAAAAAGAGGTTATGGACCAGAAACTAATAGATGTCATATAATGAGATGGACCTTTGATAGAAACATCACACTGAGAAGAAGTCTGCAATGCAAAACCTGGATATACTCAAGCTGGTTTACCCATAATGGACTACTTTGCTGGAAAAACTATAAATAGACACGGCTTCATTTTATTACAATGCACAGGATGATATATGCATTACTGATATTTGTGTGCCAAGGCCAAACACATAGAAGACCTCTTGAAAATGCTTATGGAATAAATAAATGAACGAAAACTTCAACATACTTACTGCCTAAATAATCGATGTTCTCTTGCTTTCCAGCCTCTGCACAATTTGCAAACTTTGAGAACTTGACTTTGCTAAACTTTTCCTTAAATTCTGAGACAGTACTGAATGTTTCTCCACTACTTTGGTGACCATTTTTGTCCCTGTCACCTTTACTGACAGTTCCTTGTTTAGAGATCTCTAAAATGCAGGCTATTGAGTGGATGCCCTGGGTCATCTCCTCCAATGAGATTCATACTCTTTGGGTGATTCATATCAGTGTCATGGCTTTAACTATCACGTTCATATTAAAGAAACAGAAGGACAGAGGGGAAAGGTGATAAAGCAAAAGAGAATTGGCTATTAAGCTAATATACCAATATCATATCATATTAATATATCCAAAACAGAACTATTAATATTTACTTCCCTTATTAATCTTGATCTTCCTCAGTATTCTACATTTAACAAATGTTACCATCATCTGTTTTTGCTTAAGCCCAAACTAGGAATCCTCTCAGATGTGATCCTTTCTCTGACTATGGTCAATCAATCCTCATGACCTATTAATTTGTTCTCACTAATGTCTCAATTTGATCTGTCTTCCCTTTCAACTGCCTTAATTCAGTTCCTTAATATCTTTCACTTAGAGCATAATTTCTCTCTCCTATCTGGCCTTCTTGGGCTGATCTTTCTTCTCTCTAGGTAATTATCTGCCTTCTGTCAGCAACATTTAATATTCTTTACCCAAATGAAATCAGATCATTTGACTTTTCTACCTAAGACCTCTGCTTCACCATCACCTGTAGTATAAAGCTCTAAATCTTTATGGCAGAACATTAGGTCTTTTGTAACTTGGCCACACCTTACTTCTCTATCTGACATTTCATCCCTCCTCCACAGTTCTGGGCAAAGCACACTGAACTTCTTCCTGTTCTTTGTACAAAACACTTCTTGTAAAATGCAGTGTCCACGGGCAAGAGACTTGAACAGAATTTCTCTGAAGAAGACAGATGAATGGGCAACAAACACATGAAAAAATGATTATCTCTAATCATCAGAGAAATGTAAATCAAAACCACTCTGAGATATCACCTAACTGCAGTGAGAGTACCCCACATCATCAAGTCGCAAATCTGCAGATGTCTGCATGGATGTGGAGAGAAGGGAACACTTTTATACTGCTGGTGGGATTGTAAACTAATACAGCCTTTATGGGAAGAAAAATGGAGAAATCTTAAAGAAAGTCTACCTTCCACTGATCCCACAATCCTACTACCTCCCAGAACAAAAATCATTTTACCACATGGACATTTGCACCAGAATGTTTGTTGCACCTCAATTCACAATTGCCAAGTCATGGAAATAACACAAATGCCCAACAACCCATGAATGGATTAACAAACCGTGGTATAAGTATACCATGGATACTATTCAGCTGTACAAAAAGATGGAGACTTTACATTTTTTCTTTTTACTTGGATGGAGTTGAAACACATTCTTCTTAATAAAGTATCTCAAGAATGGAAAAACATATCTAATGTACTCAATACTAATATGAAACCAATATATAGACAATTGAAAGCCTACATGAATGATGAAACAAATATAGTCTAGCAAGGGGGAGAGAAATGGAGGGAGGGGAAAGTGGGAGGAGAGAGGGTAGGAAGAGGGAGGGCAAGTAGCAGGATCTCACCTAATGTGCACAATGTGAGGGTGTCCAGCTCACCCCTGGATAAAGGGCTCAATTACAACTTGAACCTTAATTTGGAATTGAAAGCAATGTAACCTAAAACTTGTACCATCATGCTAATTTGACATTAAAAATAAATAAAGAGAGAGAAAAAAGGAAACAATGCAGTGCCCAGAATACCCTACTCTCTCCTCTTAGCAAACCATTGCTTATGATTAAGCAGCAGTTCAAAAATATCCCGTCTATGGGTTTCCCCATTCCCTATGGCAATTGCTTGTTCAGTTTTCTTTTCCCAAGGGATTTGTATTCACACAGTGATCAGAGCAAGGGCTACATATTATAAGAATAACTGGTTTTGACACCTATTTTCTTCACAGTACTGTTTTATTTATCTGTGTCCCCATCTCTAATAATATTAATGTACAATAGTTTTAATTTGTGCACACATAAACGTTTATATGCTAGAATTTAATTCAAATGTTTGTTTAAAATTATTGTATATTTTATTGTATCTTTATCTTACAGTGTTCAATGAAATAATGATTTGCACTGGTTCAAAATGTTGGTAAATCCTAATATAATTGTATTTAAAATAAATTATGTATGTTTAAAACTTTAAAATGTTTTACTTTTTAAAAATAATGATCATTTATGTAATCTACATTCCACCTTATAATATGTGCTTAGTTTCATCAAGATGAATTCTATATCTTTGTCTAGGTCTGTTCTTTTGTCTCTGTTCTGTAGACTTTTATAATAAGATATTAGTTATCGTATTGCTGGGCATTGTGCTGGGCACCTGCAGTCCCAGCTACTTGGGAGGCTGAGGCAAAAGAATTGCTTAAGCCCAGGAGTTTGAGGTTGCTGTGAGCTTTGATGCCATGGCACTCTACCAAAGGGTGACATAGTAAGAAAAAAAAAAAAAAAAAAGAAAGAAAGAAAGAAAGAAAGAAAGAAAGAAAGAAAGAAAAAGAAAAAAAAAGAAAAGAAAAGAAATACCCGCCAAGGAAGAATCATTGGCCTCTTTTTGAGAGTGAAATCTATGGTGTTGGGGGTAGAATTTTCTCACGTTATTGCAGACCCTTTATGTATCTCCTCTGCTTCCTTACAAAGGTCTAGGGTTGTATTCTAGAACACTGACATGTATTAGGAACTATTGTAATTAGTTTCTTTATTTCAAATTACATTATCCTGCCTGGTTTTATAGGGAAAATTTCTCTAATACAATATTCTTATTTGAAATGTAGAAAAGGAAAGGGACTTATTTTTTTTTCTTTGACCTCAAATAAATGCTAACAATGTGAAAATATGTACACATGCTAAATGCTGCCCAGAACCATAATACAGAAGGCCCTTAACCAAAGGACACTTTTCAAGTCAATTCCAATGAGCAAAATCATCATGCCCTTTCACCTTTCATTTCCTAGGGTTGATTTGTTTCTGTGTGTATTTACGTGTATAGATGAGAGAGAAGAGCGAGATGAAAAACCAGGGTTTTTAATGTAGATACCATGAGCGGCCCTTAAGGCATGAAGTGATTTGCAATGTAAATATATATATTTAAGAGTAAATAACATATGCGAGATTCTCAAAGAGACCAAAATCATCCCCAAATTTAAGATCTTAAAGAGCAGAAAGCAGTATATAAAGAATGAATGAGATCAAGAAAGAAACAATTACAACACAATAATTAAAAGTAATTTTGAATTTAAAAATTATAACGAAATATATATTAAAAATTAAATATCTTTCAAAAATGTAAGTATTCTGTTTAGTATTTGGAATACAGATAAAAGAACAATTAAAACTAAGAAATTTTTCTAATATTGAAATGTCCTACAATGTAATTTGATACAAATTACATTAAGAAAAGTACTTTTAAATCTATCCCTATCAAAATTATCTCTATCAAAACAGCCTTCTGTTTATTCATATACATTTTATACTAAACTCTGCTTTTAGGATACTTAAAATCATAATTTGTATTCTATACTATTATTGGTTTTCCTACTGAGAAAAAAATTATTATTAAAAATTAGGTATGTACTCATCTCTTTTGCTCTTAGTTACTGTACATAGATAAATAAGACATTTCAGAAACAAAAGCAAAGAAATTAAATACTAAAATTCAGGCATATCAACATGTCCTTATTTTCCCAATGATTATAAAAAGTGCTCATCATGGTAAATACAATGACTTTTGCATATAAATATTTTGAAAGAGTTTTTAATATAGCATACAAGTCATTCTTTTTAGGGCTTTGAGAGTTTACTTAATAAATGAATTACAGCTCTTCTTTACTGAAGTCACTTCCTGATAAACAGCCAACATGAATAAATAAATAAATATAAGGCAGTTTGTGAATTCCAGGCTTCTTGGCTAGTCACAATTGGTGTGTTGTTATATTGGCTTGGTGACAATAATTGTAATTACTTTTCTCTAAACAGCTGGATTAAACCCAAATCAGAATGTCATGGGTTTATGGATCTGTTATAGTAAAAATATAAAATTAGCAATGAATACAAATGCAAGTAGAACAACATCTTTCAAACCTTTTCTTTTTCTCTACCCCCGTCTTGTTTCATTGAATTGGAATAACTCCTAACTTTAAAGAAATCACAAAGTAAATTGCAATTTTTCTAGCCACTGTTTATCCAGAAAGTTAAACAAACACACACAGAACTAGAAAGTATATTTCCTTTTGTATACATGGCATTTTAATTATATTAAAATAATGAATTTTTTTACTAGAAACTATGGATATTACATCATTTTAAACATATCTGCAGTGGACTTACACTAGATAAAATTTTCTAACACATGTTTAAAAATGTCATAATAACAGTTTCTCTTGAATTAGAATTTTAGTAGATTTGAGCAAATAAATAATTGTTGACCATTATATTTCCTTATCAAATAATATTAATTCAATAATATAGATTAAAATCATCTTTATATCATTTGTTGGTTTCTCAAAATGTTGACAATCCTGATGAATCTTTAAAAGTATTCCGTTTATAAAAGGAAATTGGAAGAAAAGGGGGCTATGTGTTGAAGTAGAAAGAAAGAAAAAAATCACATAAATAAGAGGAAATAAGAAGACACTGATGTCTGTAGCATTATCAAGTATAAGAGAATATGGAGGTTGGATGAATAATTTTTTTTTTTTTTTAATCGAAGGACAAAGAAGCATTGATGGGGGAAAAAAAAAAAAAAAAAAAAAAACCTTCTTGATATGACTAACACTTTCACCACGGATTCTTCCAATAAGATAGATAAGTGAGGACAAATAAAATCAATTTTCTCTCAGAGGAATATTTTGCAAGATTTTGGTTAGGAAAAGAGTGAGAAAAGGAAGAGATAGGGAAGACTGAAATTTCATGCCCAAGGGCCTGGAAAGATGATAGTTGAAATCACACAAGAGAAGGGATAGAGAAAGAACATTTAAAAGAAAACAGATGGTCTAAGGTTAAACATGAATAATAGCCGTAGTGAAAAAATTACTACTTCTTACTATAAAATTATTACATGTGTACAATGCAATTTGTATGACCAATACTTATATGTGCACATTGCCTCATTTGACTCAGTAGGAAGAAGAAATGGCCATATAGAGAAAGAAGAAAAGCTGAGATCAACCAAAAAATAAATTATAATTTATACTGTTAGGAAACAATTAGAGGGCATATGAAACCATTTGTTTAGTGCTTCTCCATGTTCTGGACATAATGCTGAAGTTCCTAAATCTATGTTTTTAATCATCACAATAAAATTTTCACATAGGCATATGTCTCCATTTTGCAAATAAGGAAACAGATTCACAGAACTTTTGTAATTTTGCCAAGAGCAACTAGCAAACAGCAGAGCAAGCATTCCTCTCAGATGTGAATGGATAGAGACACTCAAATACACTAGCAGGTCAAACAAACTGAGGTACCTTTCTAAATAGTAAAACTCACATTTCTTGTCCATTCCCACTCCCTGTTCAGTACTGTGCTCTTATTATCAAAAAGTAAATCAGTAAAAAATAATCTTAAGTTTTGATTGATTCGTGTAATCAATCAAAGTTACATAAACTAAGGAAAATATAAAGCTGGGTGAATTCATTTATATATAACTTTGTAGAACATTCATGGGTTTTATATAGCAAGTACTCTTCTAAATACTTTCCAATTTAATCCTCATGACTTCTCGGATATGCTACTTCATTCCTTTATGTGTCTTTATATTAACTAGGGTCTCAAAGACAGAGAAGTAGAATGCAAGGTTGACATTCTTTTCTCCCCTCACATGTAGGAAAGTGACAATTAGAGAGGGAGCAAATATTTTGTGTACTGCTTCTAATTTCAGAGCTATTCTAAGCACTCTCCATACATTGATACCTTAACTCAGTCAACCCTCACATAATGAAATGGGTATAATGTTATATCCTTATGATCCTTACTTTATCAATGAGTGTAACAAGGGATAGAGTAGTTAATCAGTTTCCAGAAGATTACAGAGATAAAGAGTAACAGATCAATGATTTGGGTGAAGGTAAACTGGGTCTGGTGTCAATCCAGTGGCTGACTTTACAAGTTAACACACTCCTGCACTCAACGTGGTTTTAGAAGCCTATTGAGGTCTGGGTTAGAGAAGATGTTCATTTGAACAAACAAAAAATAACAACAGGATAGGAGCCATGTTTTTGGTTGTAGCCCACTCCCTTCCAACAAAACAAAGCAAAACACAGAGAAAACTTACAGATGCTTAGATTTCTATTCTATGCATTTGGAAACAAATAAGGAAAAGAGATTTTGCAAATATCAAAACAAAGAGCAGTTTACTTAAAATTAAAACTGATAACTCTTGTTAATATTTTCATCTCTAGCCCTGAAATGCCAAGAAAGACTGTTAGAATGTCTAAATGTAGACATCCAAAGGGTAAGTGTACCTAAGTATTCAGACAAATGAAATAGGAAGAGAAGAAAATGGCCTTTTGTTCTCTATTGCAGTGTGAAGAACAGTGGTTCTTGAAAATACAAATATCAACCACGTTATTACTGAAAATAGTCATGTATAATTTTATTTTTTACATTGTGAAGACAAAAAGTAGTTTCATGTTTTACTATATAGTTTTCTTTTTAAATCAACTAATCTTTTTCATTATGTTGCAATAGTGATATAAAATTTTATTTCACTGATCTTATGATTGGCTCTTACATTCTCAATCTCATTTAATTCTGATCTAATTTTGGTAGTTTCTTTTCTTCTGCTATATTTAGGATTGCATTGCTGTTCCTTTTCCAATGTCTTGAGATGCTTCACTAGGTTGTTGATTTGCACTCTTTCTGTTTTAGGGATTTGGGCATTTAATGTGATAAATTTCCCTCTTAGCACTGCCTTTGCAGTATCACATAGGTTTTATAGCTTGTAACTTCATTGTTGTTTTCTTCAAAAAATCTAATGATTTCCTTCTTTATCTCATCCTTGACCCAGATGTCATTCAGGATAAGTTTAATTAGTTTCCATGACTTTATGTGGGGATGAACATTTTTGTTGGGGTTGAGTTTAACCTTTATTCCATGGTGTTCTGAAAAGATATAAGGTATACTTTCTATTCTTTTAAATTTGTTACGATTTGATTTGTGCCCTAAGATATAAATAATTTTGGAAGATAATATAAGGACTGACAAGAAGAAAGTATACTGAATTTTATGGCATGTTCTATTGATGTCTGTTAAGCCCCTTGTACTAAAGTAATGTTTAAGTCCGTCCGTTACTTCTTTGTCTAGTTTCTGCTTGGAATATCTGTTCAGTTCTATAAGTGGAATGTTGAAGTGTCTAGGTATTATGGTGTAGCTGGACATTATATTAACTCTTTGAAAGATTAGTAAAATCAATAAACTCTCATCTAGATTAACTAGAAATAGAAAAGTAATATTGCTAATAACCACAATCAGTAATAAAAAAGGAGAAAACCAACAGATACCACAGAGCTATGCAAGATAATCATCAATTACTATAAACAACTCCAGGCCCAGAAATTTGAAAAACATATGGAAAATAGACCAATACCTAGAATAACATCAAATTCCTAAACTCAACTAGAAAGTAGAAATTTTGAACTGACAAATATCAAGAACCAAAATTATGACAACAATGAAAAAAACTTTCAAGAAACAAAAGCCCTGGGCCAGAGGGATTTATGCCAGAATTCTACCACACCCTCAAGGAGGAGCTTGTACCTATATTGCATAACCTATTTCAAACAATGAAGAAAGAAGGATCCCTCCACAACACATTCTATGAAGCGAACATCACCATGTTGCCAAAACAAGAAAGGACCCAACAGAAAAAGAAACCTATAGACCAATATCATTAATGAATACAGATGCAAAAAATATTCAATAAAATCCTACCAAATGGAAGAAAGCTACACATTTAAGAAATTATACATAATGATCAGTTGGGCTTCATCACAGGGATGTAAGATTTGTTCAACATATGTAAACCCACAAATGGTAACTCACATAAATAGAAGAAAAATTTAAGAGCTTATGATTCAGTAGAAGCAGAAAAAGCATTCAACAAAATTCAGCATCCTTTTCTAACAAAATACTTTAGAAAATAGGAATACATGGTACTTTTCTTAAACTGATAGAGGCCATCTACAACAAACCTACGGCCAATATCATACTGAATGAAGTAAAACTGAAAGCATTTCCTCTTGGAACTGGAACCAGACAAGGATGTTCACTATCATCACTGTTATCTAACATAATGCTGAAAGTACTAGACTACCAATCAAGCAAGAGTAGGGCAAGAGTATTCCAATGGGGACAGAAGACATCAAACTCTTGCTCTTTGCTGATGATATGATATTATACTTAGAAAACCCTAGGGATTCAACACAAGGCTCCTGGAAGTGATTAAGTAATATAGTAATGACTGGGGATACAAAATCAATGACCACAAATTAGTAGCTTTCATAAATGCCAGTATCAGTCAGTATAATCAAATCAAAGACATAATTTCTTTCACACTAGCTTCAAAGAAAATGAAATACCTAACAAAAGATGTAAAGTATCTCTACAGAGAGAATTACAAAACTCTGAGAAAAGAAATAGCAGGAGACATTAACAAATGGAATAACATACTATGCTTATGGCTGGGAAGAATCAACATTGTAAAAATGTCCACACTATCCAAAGCGATCTACAGATTTGATGTAATCTCCGTCAAAGTACCAATGTCATACTTTAAAGAACTTGAAAAAACAGCACTTCATTTTATATGGAACTAGAAAACAACCCAAATAGAGAATACAATTCTAAGAAACAAAAATAATTTTGGAGGTGTCACATTACCAGACTTCAGGTAATAATATAAGTCTACAGTGACCAAAACAACATGGTACTGGCATAAAAATAAAGATATAGATCTATGGAATAGAATACAGTACCAAAAGATGAAGCCAGCCACATATAGCCATCTGATCTTTGATAAATCAAACAAAAGCATAAACCAAGGAAAAGAATAATTATTTAATAAATGGTAATGGGAGAACTTGTTGGTCACATGTACAGGACTGAGACTTAACTTGCAGCTCTTACCACTGACAAAAGTTGATTCAAGATTGGTAAACAATTTACATTATGACACAAAACAATAAAAATCCCAGAAGAAAGTGTGGTTTAAAACTCTTGACAATATGGGCATGGGAAAATATTTTATGAAAAAGACCCCCTTGGCAATTGTAGCAACACTGAAAGTAAATAAAATAAATGGGACACGATCAAGCTAAAAAGCTTCTGCACAGCTAAGAGCACAACAAATAACTAAAGCTAACAGACAACCTTCAGAATTGGAGACCATATTTGCATGTTAGAATCTGGCAAAGGGCTGATAACTAGAATCTACAGAGAAATCAAATTAATCAAAAAGAGATTAGCAAACAATCTCATTTGTAAGTGGCAAGAGATATGAACAGAATCTTCTCTGAAGAAGACAGACAAATGGCTAAAAAACATTTGAAAAAATGCTATCATCCCTGAAATGCAAATCAAAACCACCCTGAGATATCACCTAACCCAAGTGAGAATAGCCCACGTTACAAAGTCTGCAGATGCTAGTATGGATGTGGAGAGAAGGGACTGCAGATGCTAGTATGAATGTGGAGAGAAGGGACTACTTTTACATTGTTGGTGGGATTGAAAATTAGTACAGCCTCTAGGGAAAGAAGTATGGGTAATTCTAAGAGAGTGAAAAGTAAAGCTTCCATTTGATCCTGCAATCCCATTACTGCCCAGAAAAAAATAAAATCATTTTATCAAAAGGACATTTGCACAAGAATGTTCATTGCAGTTCAATTCACAATTTTCAAGCATCCCAAGTGCCCATTAACTTACAAATGGGTTATTAAACTGTGGCATATGTATACCATGGGATACTATTCAGCCATAAAATTGATGGAGACTTCACATCTTTTATATTAACCTGGAAGGAATTTCAGATCATTCTTGTCAGAAAAGTATCACAAGAATGGAAAAGCAAGTATCTAATGTACGCGATACTAATATGAAACCAATAGATAAACACCTATACACATGATAGAAAACCACAATTAAATTTGAGGGATGGGGTGGGGTGGGAGAAAATGGAGAGAAGAGGGAGGACATTTGGTAAGCTCTCACTAATGGACACAATGTAGAGATAAACAGCACATCCCACACGAGAAGAGCTGAACTATGACTTGAACTTTACCTAACAAACACAAATAATGCAACCTAATCATTAGCACCCTCATATTATTCTGAAGAAAAAATGAATTAATTAAAATAAATTTGAACCACAATTTTGTATAGACTTAACTAACTTGAAAACTGACAGGATTCTTATAAAAATGGTTTCTGACAATTGAAAGGTACTCAAAAATCCAAACTTAGTTGGATTTTCATTCATAATTAACACATACAGTTCAAATAAGTACAGAAGAAATACTGCACTTATCACCATTTGATTCTTCCCTGAGTGAGGCATTGTGAGAAGTTCCCTTCATAACATTAATTCCATATAATTCATATTCAAGTGATCCCATCCTTAGCAATTACTATACTGAACTCAGCTGTTTTTCTATCTCTTAGATTTTAGATTGATAAATTATTACAAGGGCTCTATTTGACAAAATATCATAGCTCTCTTGATATAATGAATTAGGCACAATTCTTCAGTTGTGTTTCAAGTGATTGAAACACAAGGATACAGAGTGGATAAAATAGATGAAAATGCAGAGTATATAGGGGAGCTTACAATTTGTTTCTGGGAGGAGTCATATAAACTACTAATCAATTAGCTAAAATTTATAATGTATTATAAAAGGGGAAATATAAATAGTATCTCATCCAGGTAAAGAAGAAGGGAACTTAGAAAGGCTTCTCTCTGGAAGTCACATTTAGGGTGAGCTCAAAGGAACCAGACCAGCAGGCAAGAGACAGGAATATTGTTTCAACAAGAGTGATGAAGATTTAGAAATTTAGTTAAATCTGAGATCTACTAATGAATGTACCCTTAAGAGTAAACCAGCTTACTGTATATATGTTATATTATACTCTATTATACTGTATTAAAAGTACTATATTAAAAATATTTTCTTTAGGGTGGCACCTGTGGCTCAAAGGAGTAAGGCACTGGCCCCACATGTCGGAGGTGACAGGTTCAAACCCAGCCCAGCCAAAAAAAAAAAAAAAAAGCAAAAAAAAAAAAAATATATATATATATATATTCATTTTCTTTAATTAATTAAATGTAGACACAAATAAATTATAAAGAACTAAAATAAAGAATACACATTCTTCTCATCACTCCATGGAATATTCTCCAAAATTGATCATATCCTAGGACACAAAACAAATATCAACAGAATCAAAATAATTGAAATTTTACCTTGTATCTTCTGAGACCATAAGGCACTAAGGGTGGAACTCAACTCTAACAAAAACGTTTGACCCCACACATGGAAATTAAACAATCTTCTGTTGAATAACAGATGGGTGAGGAAGAAATAAAACAGGAAATCATTAACTTCCTTGAGCATAACAACAATGAAGACATAAGCTATCAAAACCTGTGGGATTCTGCAAAAGCAATTTTGATAGGAAAATTTATCATTTTAGATGCCTATATTCGAAAAACAGAAAGAAAGTGCATCAACAAATGCATAGGCCAAATTATGGAATTGGAAAAAGAACAATCTAAGCCTAAACTCAGTAGAAGAAAAGAAATATCCAAAATCAAATCAAAGATCAATGAAAACAAAAGAATCATTCAGAAAATTAATGAAACAAGGAGTTGGTTTTTTGAAAAAATAAATAAAATAGATAAAACTTTGGCCAGACTAACTAGAAATAGAAAAGTAAAATCTCTAGTTACCTCAATCTGAAATGATAAAGGGGATATAACAACTGATCCCACAGAGATACAAGAGATTATCTCTGAATACTACCAGAAACTCTATGCCCAGAAATTTGACAATGTGAAGAAAATGGATCAATATTTGGACTCACACACTCTTCCTAGACTTAGCCAGGAAGAAATAGAGCTCCTGAACAGACCATTCTCAAGCACTGAGATTAAAGAAACAATAAAAAAGCTTCAACCAAAAAATGCCCTGGTCCAGATGGCCTCACACCAGAATTCTATCAAACCTTCAAGAAAGAGCTTATTCCTGTACTGCAGAAATTATTCAAAAAAAAAATGAGGAAGAGGAGAGATTAAAGATGGCGGCCAAGTAACAGCTTCCCTGCAACTGGGCACAGTGAGTCTAGGGAAACAAGACTACAGGCATCTCTGGCCTGTGGGATCTGCCTTGATCACCCTTTTGAGGATACAGTGAGCCAGCAAGGGACTTCTGGACCCCAAGAAGAGGACAAAAACAGTGGAAAACCGGCAAGTGGTTGCTTCTGTTTGATCGAGCTAACCACGCCGGCAACCATGAGTACAAGCAGCAGTAAGACTGCAAACTGGAAAGGCCTTACCTATGAACTTCTTTGGTGTTCTTGGACTTGGCACTCAGTTGAGCTGCCTTGGAAAGAGCTTGAGCAGGAATGTGGAGAACTGTGGGCATTGTCTGGGGCCCCAGACTGAGCCACTGAGCTGGACACAGGAAGCAATTCTGAAAAAACTGCCCCAGCAAGCTCCGCCCTCAGGATCCCAGAGCAAGGATCGGGTGGGACAAAGTAACCTGGTGACTGAGCAGCCTAAAGGCGGGGTCTGAGCTGCCCTACAGTCTTAATCCTTAGGAATGGAGTGAGGTGGTCCTGGCACACTGGAACCTTGGGCTGTTGCCCTGGGTAGAGTGCCATAACATCATAGCTCATAGTAACTTCAAACTCCTGGGCTTGGTGCTGCCCAGACCTCCATAAGTACTGTGCAGTGACCCCTGATGAATGACCCACACCCACCGGGCCTCCGCATTCCCTGACCAGGAACTGCGGGAGCCACGCAACCCTGCGCCCTCCCCTCCTGTGTCCTCCCAGCCTCCACACTAGCCCATTCATCTGGCCAGAAACTCCGGTAGCTGTGTGACCTCTGGAGCACTCCCTGCCTCTGCGCAGAGCCCTTCTCCTGGCCAGAGACTGCTAGAGCCTTGGGCTCTCTGTGCCAAAGTCACTGGGCGCCAGGCACTCCCAGAAGCATGCGCACCACCCTCAGTCCTGTTGCTGGATCCAGGTGTGGCACACACTGGAGCTGCTTCCACAACCAGAACTCCCTAGCTAGAGCAGCCCCAGAGTAACTACGCAGGGTCACTCCCTACAAAGATCCAGCAACAATAGAGTGATCCCGCTGGGGTCTAATCTTAAAGAGACACCTCCACAAATCTGAGAATGGCCAGAGGCAACAGTGAAAAACAATCATGAGGTGAAATCAACAGAAAAACTCTGGCAATATGAACAATCAGAGTAGATCAACCCCTCCAAGGATCGATGGGGCAGAAATAGCAGAAGACCCTATGCACTAACTAATAGCTGAGATGTCAGAAATTGAATTCAGGATCTGGATAGCAAATAAGATAGAATTAGAATTCCAAAAGTTATCTCAAGAATTCAACGAATTCAAGGAGCAAATGACCAAAGATTTTGACACATTGAGACAAGAAGTTGCATCCCTCAAAGATCTGAGAAACACAGTAGAATCCCTCAGTAACAGAATGGAACAAGCAGAAGAAAGGATTTCTGACATTGAAGACGAAGCTTTCGAATGCACCCAAACCCTCAAAGAAGAAGAGAAATGGAGAGCAAAAACAGACTACTCTATCAGAGAGCTCTGGGATAATTTGAAGACAACCAATATTCATCTTATAGGGATCCCCAAAAGTGAGAAGTGGCTTCACAAGGCACAGAGTCTCTTCTCCATGAGATTATGAAGGAAAACTTTCCAGACATGCCAAGAGACTCCGAAATTCAAATAGCAGACAGTTTCCGAACTCCAGCACAACTCAACCCAAATATGACATACCACAGACACATCATAATCAATTTCACTAAACTTAATATGAAGGAAAAAATACTGAAAGCTGCCAGATTAAAAAAAACCATTACTTATAAAGGGAAGAATATTAGAATAACTGCAGATCTCTCTGCTGAAACCTTTCAAGCTAGAAGAGCATGGTCATTGACTTTTACTCTCCTAAAACAAAATAACTTTCAACCTAGGATCCTGTACCCAGCTAAACCCAGCTTCATTTATGATGGAGAAATTAAATACTTCAACGACATTCACATGTTGAAGAAATTGCCACAACTAAACCAGCTCTCCAGGACATTCTTAGACCTATCCTCCATAAAGACCAGCATAATTCTCCACCACAAAAGAAAACCCACCCAAAAAATTTTTGATCAAATTCCAACTTCCACAGTTGCAAAAGGATTAAAAATGTCCACCAGACTCCCGAAAGACTTATCAATATTCTCAATTAAGGTGAATGGTTTAAATTGTCCACTAAAGAGGCACAGGTTGGCTGACTAGATACAAAAACTCAAGCCAGATATCTGCTGCATCCAAGAATCACATGTTACATTAAAAGACAAATATAGACTCAAGGTGAAGGGCTGGTCATCTAAACTCCAGGCAAATGGAAAGCAGAAAAAAACAGGGGTTGCAATCCTGTTCACAGATGCAATAGGCTTTAAACCAACCAAAATAATTAAAGATAAAGATGGACACTTCATATTTGTTAAAGGTAATACTCAATATGATGAGATCTCAATTATTAATATTTATGCACCCAACCACAACGCACCTCAATTTATAAGAGAAACTC
>CAUYPK010004760.1:0-23701 GCA_963574355.1 Loris lydekkerianus
GTTTTTGCTCTCCATTTCTCTTCTTCTTTGAGGGTTTGGGAGAGTTCAAAAGCTTTGTCTTCAATGTCAGAAATCCTTTCTTCTGCTTGCTCCATTCTGCTGAGGGATTCTGCTGTGTTTCTCAGATCTTTGAGGGCTGCAACTTCTTGTCTCAATGTGTCAAAATCTTTGGTCATAAGGACTTTTAATTCCTTGAATTCTAGAGACAACTATAAGGGAATTTTAGTTAGATCTTATTTGCTATAAAGGATCTAAATATGATATCTGACATCTCAGCTATTTGTGCATGGGATCTTGTGCTGTGTCTGCACCATTGTTCCTTTGGGGAGTTGATCTACTCTGATTATTCATATTGCCAGAGTTTTTCCTTTGATTTCATCTCATGATTGTTTTTCACCATTGCCTCTGGCTGTCCTCAGAGTTGGGGTGGTGTCTCTCTGAGATGAGGTGGGGGGGGGGGGAATCTCTCTATTGTTGCTGGATCTTTGTAGGGAGTGAGCCTGTGTAGCTCCTCTGGGGCAGCCCCAGCCAGAGAGTTCTGGTTGTGGGAGCAGCTCCGTAGTGTGACACACCTGGATCCAGCAACAGGGCAGGGGGTGGTGCACACAGTTCTGGGAGTGCCTGGTGCCCAGTGACTTTGGCATAGAGGGCCCAAGGCTCCAGCAGTCTCTGGCTAGGAGAAGGGCTCTGGACAGAGGCAGGGAGGGCTCTGGAGGGCACGCAGCTACCAGAGTCCCTGGCCAGAGGAGTGGGCAGTGTGGAGGTAGGGAGGTTACAGGAGGGAGGAGGCAGGGTTGTGTGACCCCCGCAGTTCCTATTCAGGGCATGGGGAGGCCCAGCTGGTGGGGTAGCAGGTCCCTGTGCATCTCTTACCGGGGTCCGGGTGGTTGCAGCTCTTTCGGAGGTCCAGGAGGGTCCTGGTGTAGCTCTTACTGGGTTCTGGGAGGGTGCCAATCACAGGTCCCAGTGCAGCTCTTCCAGATGTGGGAGGGCGCAGCTCTTCCGGAAGTCTTAAGTATATTTTAAATATGTATGGTTTTTCAATCTTTTTTTTACAAAAGCCCCATAGTGTGCAGGAAAAAATGCTTAGTTCTTGTGCCCCTGTGACATAGCTTTTTGCAAACTTCTAAAATGGAGGTGTATGTAAGCCTGAGAACACGGGGTGGGATGACTGAGACTTTCAGCCTGAAGATAAACACAGTGTGTCCTCCTGAAGTACTAAGGCTACTGGAAGACCCAAGAGTGGGTGGGGGATAAGTAGTTTAAAACAGGGGATATTAGTACAATTTAATGTTTATCCAAGTATTCATAACAAAACATGAGGCATTTAAAAACAAATACCCTGGCCAGTTTTGGTTGCTTACGCCTGTAATCTAGCACTCTGGAAAGCTGAGGTGGTAGTTCCAGACCAACCTGAGCAAGGGTGAGCTCCCATTTCTACTAAAAATAGAAAAGTTAGTTGGATGTGGGTGCTGCCTGTAGTCCTACATACTCAGGAGGCTGAGGCAGGAGGATCAGCTGAACCCAGGAGTTTGAGGTTGCTGTGAGCTATGTGAGCTAGGCTGATGCCAGAGCACTCTAGCCTGGGCAATAGAGTAAGACTCTGTTTAAAAAAAAAAAAAAAAAAAAAGTCAAACCACTTGCTTGTGGCAGACAGCTTGCAGACTCTCAGTGCAACCACAATCACGAGCATGGCGGCCCACTCACTTGGCTGGGAAGTTTGAGAAGCCTGCCTCTCCCTAACAACACTACACATGTTCAACATGGCACTCATGTCAACAGCTGCTGACTTTAAATGAGGAATCCATTTAAAGGGTAAGTCCATTTCTGTGCTTATGGAACAAGTAGAACACAGTTCCCAAATACTATCGCTTCTTTGTATTATTTAGGCAACTGCTTAAATGTGCTCCCAGCCACGAGCTAAGGAGCCCTAGGAATGAGGATCCTGGAACATCAATTCCTGCCCATTCTGTGATGGCTTTCCCATTTTGGGAACTCGACCACTTTGTATCTATTTGCATAAAGTCATTTATTAATTTACTTGTCTATCTCCTTCTTGGGCTGCGAGCTGCTGTGAACACAGGGACTGTGTCTACAGTGCCTAAAAGTGTGCCTGCTGTACAATAGTTACTCTGTAAATATTTATTGAAATAAGGAAAAGTAAAATTAAGTGATAAGAAGTCAGAGAGGCATAAACTGGCACTGAAAAGCTCAGAACAACCTTAAATACTTAATCTTGCTCAAAAGTTCTAGACAATTGCATTTTGTCAACCTCTCTACTCTTTCATCTGACATCTTTGTCTACAATTTAGGAGTCACTTTGCTCTTAAGTTTATTCCAAAAAGAAAATATGTAAACTGAACAAGGAAAGACATTCCACCAAAATGTTGCAACAGGAAATGGGCTATCTTTAAATCTCATGCAAATTGAATTATACCAGTTACCCTGGTTAGCTAAATACTAACGTTATAAGTAGATTGAAAGAAAAAAGTTATGTAATTTATAATGTTATTAGTTATTGCTATAGAGATTAAACCCATTTTTTTCTCCTGAATTTTAGAAAGTTAACACAATGAGTGATACAACAACATACAAGGAGAACATTCAGGCACAGTTAGTTTAAAGAGCCATTGGAGCCAAAAATTTGACTTTATATGGTGAAGAGTAGCTTAAAAGTCTCTATAGAACTTGTTCATTAAAGACTAGCACTTTGGACTACCATTAAAAGAAGTCTTTTATTAAAATATCAGAAGCAGATGCTATTTGTCATGTTGCTTTATTCCTCACCACGATAGCTTGAATTTTTTAAAGTAAAATTTGCAAAATGTTCATGATGTTTTTGCAAAGATAGGAAAATACATACTAAAAATTCATATGGAATCTCAAGGGACCCATGAGATTCTGTATGAATTTCATGCATGAGAACAAAGAGGTCTCATGCTTTTTTATTTCAAAACTTACTACAAAGGTACATTAATTAAAAAAATATGTACTGTCCTGGACAGACATATAGATAAATGGAATAGAATAAAAGACCCCCAATAAATTCTTGTACATAGAGTCAAATGATTTCCCACAAGAATACCAAGACCATTCAATGTCCCACAGAGAAAGGAGAACCTTCTCAATAAATGGTATTGGGAAAACTGTATAGCCACACACAAAAGAATGAAATTGGACCCTTACAGCATACACAACAACAAACTCAAAATTAATAAAAATGTAAGAACCAAAATTATAAAAACCCTTAGGGAAAAAAGCACAGGAGAAAAAGCTTTATGATATTAAATATGGCAATTATTTCTTGGATGTCACACCAAAGCACAGATAATAAAAGGAAAAACAGGTAAATTGGACTCCATTAATCCCATAAAACATAGAGGCATCAAAGAACACAATCAAAAGAGTGAGAAGTAATCAATGGAATGGGAAAAAATATCTTCAAATAACATACAACTCAAAGCAAGTTTTTCAAATGGGCAAAGGACTTGAACAGATATTTATCGAAAGAAGATATACAAATGGCCAACAAACACATGAAAAGATGCTCAGTATTACAAGACATTAGGGAAGACTAATCAAAACCACAATAATTTACACCCATTAGAAGGGCTATCATCGAAACAACCAGAAAACCACTGGTGTTGGTGAGGATGGAAAGAAATTGGAACACTTGTGTACAACTGGCAGAAAAGTAAGAAAACAGTATGACAATTTCTCATAAAGTTAAAAATAGATTACTATATAACCCCGTAATTCCACCTCTGGGTATATAACCAAAAGAATTGAAAACAGGGACTCAAACAGATTTTTGCACACCCAGGTCCGTAGCAACATTATTTACAATAATCAAAAAGCAGAAGGCTGGGAATGATAGTGATAGTAAAAGGAGTTAAAAATTTTGTTAAAGGTAGAAGAAACTCAAGTGTCCATTGACAGATAAATGGATAAACCAAATATTGTACATATGTGCAATGGAATACTATTCAGCATCAAACAGGAAGAAAATTCTGACACATGCTACAACATGAATGAACCTTAAAGATGTTATCTTGACTTAGAGTCTCTTACAGAAGGACAAATACCATGTGATTCCAATTATATGAAGTACTCAGAGTAGTTAAATCACAGAGACAGAGGTTGAATGATTGTTTCCAGAAGCAGTGGACAGTGGAAGAAAGGGGGCTATTGTCTACAGAGTACAGAGTTTCCAGTTTAGGAGATGAAAACATCTAAAGATGGATGGTGGTGGTGGTAAGCATCACGACAAGATGAATATACTTGATGCCACTAAACTGTACACTCAAAAATATTTAAAATGGTCAATTTTATATTGTATATATTTTGCCACCATTTAAAAAAACATATAACTATCTTGTTTGCCCCTGAAAAATTCAAATAAGAAAATAAAATAAAAATTATCCCCAATCCTTCACCTAGACCAGGGGTGGCGAACACGCGGCTAGAGCCGCATGCGGCTCCCAGCCAAAATGAATTTCGGCTCTTTGCCTCTTATCATTATTTTGTATACTGTGGCTCTTTGCCAAGTTTGAATTTTGTTATGCTGCTTCTGAGGAGGGACCTCTGAGGAGCGATCTCCAAGCGCGTAGTCGAACTTGTTCGCCACCCCTGACCTAGACATTAGCAATTATTTTTAAAAAACTAAATTCCATGTAATAAATTATAAAAATGGAGTCATATTTTTCCCGTGATTTGTTATCTGAATATCGCTGTCATCCATGGATTTAAATGCATTTTTAGTACTTATGTGGTTTTCTTATTTTTTTCTTTTTTATACTCACCAGTATATTAATAGTAGGACAGCTGCTGTGTCCTGGATTAGAAATTAGATAAGGTCACAGGTTCCCCCACACGGTGCTATGATCCTAAGTGTATAATTTCTTAAATTCCAAAAGACTGCAAGCTTTTTGTTCTGTGCTAATACAAACTTCGAGCAGAGTCCTTAAACTGCCCTCCTCTGTATGTAATCAGCTGATAGGGTCCAGCTCTCTGTAAACCAGGTGAGAAGTTGAATTCCTTAGAATTCCTTAGAACCTAGGGGAAGTCGCCGCTCCGGCACAACTCGATGGCATTTTCTTACTCTGGTTTTTCACCCAGCTCAGCAGACTTCCCCCTCAACATAACACAGCTAGATAAGACCGAGGACAGACTGAGCATATGTGGTGGACACAACTTTGCTTGCTAGGTTATATTTCCTTCAGCCCCTTCTTACTTTTTTCTATGAAGGACCCATTTTCAGTTAGTCTCTAGAAGTGTTTTCCCCAATTTGAGTGCAATCCTTCTATGTAATTTCATCTGGAGGCCTGTCAGGCAGGGTGGCCTTGCCACACAGCTATTTGCATTGGGGACCGACTGAGGCTTTTCCTGGGAAAAAACTCATCCCTAAGGAGGAAGGGCACCATTTTGGCTGAAGGACAATGGAGCAGGGTCAGAGGGGAAGGGTGACTCCGAGTGCAGCACAGAGCCTGTCACTCAGGCTCTTGTCCAGCCCACCCTCCTCCACCCATGCCTGAGTCCCAGGGTGAGGGATTGCCATGAAAGACACAAATAAAAACTAAAGGAATCGAAAAATTAGAATTCAAAGCATCACAGCTTCAGCAGTCAGGGGGACGAAGGGGAGGAGCAGCCCGCATCATGCTCTCAGTGTGGACCTCAGCCTGAGCAGCCTGCAATGAGACACCACAGATGTGAACAGAAGAGGGCCGTGGGGCACGCGTGGGGCACTCGTGGGGCTGTGCTGCCAGGGGCACTGGCAGGGGCAGCCATGGCCAGCTGTGTGTGCAGGAGGTAAAAAGGGCAAAATGGCAAATGCCATGTCGGCCCGGAGGAGCCCATGGAACCTGTGCGATTCATTCTCTGAGGTCTGCTAAGGCTCAGGAGAGAAACGAAAAGGAGCTCAGCATTCCCATCGGGCAGGAGAGGGAAAAGCTACCTTTACAAACTCTTGGATCTTATCTTTGTCCTCAGAGTGGTGAGGGCTGGGAATACTCGTCAAAAAGGGAAACTATTTCAGCCTAACAAAATAAGACTACATTGTCTAGATAGGACTTATGCACGAGGTTTGTGTAAATCACATAACAATGAGTTCCTTTAGGGTTACCATATCTTTTTTTTTTTTTTTTGTAGCAAAAAAATAATATAATTGAACAGAGAAATACATTTCTATAGTAATTGTTGAGAGTTCAATATCTCACTTTCAATAATGGATAGATAAGTGAGAAAATAAAGGACTTAAATGATACAATAAACCAACTTGTTCTGACAGACATATACAGACCCCTCTCCCAAACAACAACAGCAAACATAGCCTTCTCAGTCTCCCTGGAACATTTTCCAGGACAGATGCTATGTTAGGCCATAAATTAAGTCCCAATAGATTGTTTTCTTTTTTGTTTTTTGAACCAGGTTACATTAATTGCATTTGTTAGGTAAAGTTCCTCTTATAATTGTGTTCCACCCCCAAAAGGTGTGTCACACACTGTGACCCTCCCAACCCTCCCTCCCTCCTTCCCTTTCTCTGCACTCCCCTTCCCACACCCCCCACCGTGTACTAGGTCACTAATTGTCCTCAAATCAGAATTGAGTACATAGGATTCTTGCTTCTCCATTCCTGTGATACTTTACTAAGAATAATGTGTTCCACTTCCATCCAGGTTAATACAAAAGATGTAAAATCTCCATTTTTTTAAATGGCTGAATAGTATTCCATGGTGTACATATACCACAGCTTGTTAATCCGTTCCTGGGTTGGTGGGCATTTAGGCTGTTTCCACATTTTGGTGATTATAAATTGAATTGCAATAAACATTCTAGTGCCAGTGTCCTTATGGTAAAAGGATATTTTTCTTCTGAGTAGATGCCCAGTAATGGGATTGCAGGATCAAATGGGAGGTCTAGTTTGAGTTCTTTGAGGGTTCTCCATACTTTCTTCCAAATAGGTTGTACTAGTTTGCAGTCCCACCAGCAGTGTAAAAGTGTTCCCTTCTCTCCACATCCATGCCACCATCTGAAGTTTTGAAATTTTGTGATTTGGGCCATTCTTGACGCGGTTAGATGGTATCTCAGGGTGGATTTGCATTTCTCTAATAGACAGGGATGAGCATTTCTTCATATGTTTATTAGCCATTCATCTGTCTTCTTTAGAGAAGGTTCTGTTCATGTCTCTTGCCCATTGATATAAGGGACTGTTGGCTTTTTTCATCTTGATTAGTCTAAGTTCTCTATAGATCCTAGCTATCAAGCTTTTGTCTGATTAAAAATACGCAAATATCCTTTCCCATTAGGTAGGTTGTCTATTTGCTTTGGTTGTTGTCTCCTTAGCTGTTCAGAAGCTTTTCAGTCTAATTAAATCCTATTTATTTATTTATTTTTGTTGTTGTTGCAATTCCTATGGCAGTCTTCTTCATGAAGTCTTTCCCCGGGAAGATATCTTCAAGTATATTTCCCATGCTTTCCTTGAGGATTTTTATTATTTCGTGCCTTAAATTTGGGTCTTCTATCTATCTTGAATCAATTTTTCAAGAGTGGAGAAAGGTGTGGGTCCAGTTTCAGTCTTTTACATGTGGATATCTAGTTCTCCTAGCACCATTTATTGAATAGGGATTCTTTTCCCCAGTGTATGTTCTTATTTGGTTTATCAAAGATTAGGTGGTTATAAGATGTTAGTTTCATCTTCTGGTTTTCTACTCGATTCCAGATGTCTATGTCTCTATTTTTGTGCCAATATCATGCTATTTTGATCATTATGGCCTTGTAGTACAGCCTAAAGTCTGGTAGCTGACGCCCTTGGCTTTATTTTTATTGCTAAGAACTGCCTTAGGTATATGGGGGGTTTTCTGGTTCTATACAAAATGAAGAATTACTTTTTCCAAGTCTTGAAAGTAGGATGTAGGTATTTTAATAGGGATGGCGTTGAATCTGTACATTGCTTTGTGAAGTATAGACATTTTAACAATGTTGATTCTTCCCAGCCATGAGCATGGTATGTTCTTCCATTTGATAATATCTTCTGCTATTTCTTTTCTTAGGGTTTCATAATTTTCTTCATCTATATCTGTATCTATATCTTTTGATCTATTCATTTCTGCCACTGACCTAAGTGAATTCCATATTTATAACAAACATTTGGCTAACTTAGCAAAACTGCAGAACTTTTTTTGACAAAAATACAAGAAAACCTCAGCCATTCTGAATCCATGGGGAATGTTACATTGGATATATACTCTTACAAAAAAACTAGAATGAGCACTTTAAATACTAGAGATTTTCATTTTAAGGGTTTGGGCATGGGATGCATCCTCAACTGTATTATAAAGTACTTCTCTGCTTAAAAAGAATATAACATAAATAAGTTATTATCAAAAATTCAGGGTGGTCATTATTAAGAATCAACTTTCTTTGGGAGGCTGAGACAGGTGGATTGCTGGAGGTCGGGAGTTCAAAACCAGCCTGAGCAAGAGCGAGACCCCATCTCTAAAAATAGCTTAGTGTTGTGGCGGGTGGCCTATAGTCCCAGCTACTTGGGAGGCTGAGATAAGAGGATCACTTGAGCCTAGGAGTTGGAGGTTGCTGTGAGCTGTGACACTACAGCACTCTACGAAAACCAAGAGAGTGAGACTCAGTCTTGAAAAAAAAAATTGACTTTCTAATATACTGAAGATGAATACTGTTATGTGCTACTGAATCCATTTGCTTTTTGTTTTTCTTTTTTAGCAAGTTACTGATGTAAACTTAGAGTTAGGTTTTTGCTTATTTTTACTTCCGCTGAAGACATGCAATGTGGTGGGGAAAGCATGTGCTCGGGAACATCGTGTTAGAAATAAGTTCTAGCGTAACCCTGAATGAATGAGTTAGCCTTTCTGAACTCAGTCTCTTCATCTATAAGGTGGACACAGCAGTAGCTCCCTTATAGATTTTATATGAGCCTATGTATGCAAAATGCCTGGTTAATTAGTTAACCTCACACCTTGGGAGTCAAACAGACAAATTATTGCTGTGCCATTTACTATCTCTATGGGATCTTAGGCCAGTCGGCTCTGAACTTTAGCTCCCCAACTATAGGAGAATGAAATACTGTGACTGAAATAATACCTTGCGTACAGAAATGCTTAATAAAAGATAATATCGTCCTTTTTTTCTTTTTTCCTAATAGGGGTAAATTGCCTAACATGAAGTAGCTCACTCTATTGGGTGACATAACCAAAGGCTTCTTTCCACAAACTGAATCAATAGGTGAAAGGCCAAGGCAGATTTTCTCATCCTTGTTGCTTGCTGATACCCTGTCATGGCCCAAATTACTCAACACCACCTGTGATTCCTGTGCCATGAACCCAACAGACCACCGGCAATCCCCATCAGCTTGTGCTGCACTTCTGAGCCTCCTGTTCTATTGCTGATGTGATTTGAAGAAGCAGCTCTCTCTAATTCAAGAATTTGGACTACAGCTTACTCTAGAGCAGAAGTGGGGAACCTGCAGCCTTAAGGCTGCATGTGGCTGCCTGAGTATGGCCTTTTTTCTTTTCACTCAGTCCCCCCGGCTAGAGTGCCATGGTCTCAGCCTAGCTCATAGCAACCTCACACTTCTGGGTTCTAGCAATCCTCCTGCCTCAGCCTCTCAAGTAGCTGAGAAGATAGGAACATGCCACCTAATTTTTTTTTCTATTTTTAATAGAAACAGGGGTCTCACTTTGCTCATGCTGGTCTCGAACTCCTGACCTCAAGAAATCCTCCTGTCTTGGCCTCCTAGTGTGCTAGGATTACAGGCATGCGCCATAACCCATCCAAGTGTGGCCTTTTGACTGAATCCAAATTTTATAGAATAAATTCTTTTATTTTTATAATACATTTTTGTTCATCTTTTGTATTTTTATTTTATTTTTAAAATGAACATATTCAAAATGCCAAAGAATAAAATGAATTTCAGCAGAGTAATATGCCCAGACTGACTGGTACAGGTAGAACATTAGTAAGCCATAAAGGTTAAACTGATGGCTTCCATGCTCAAGAGTTAGTTCTAACTTTCCCCACCTGACCACACAAAGCTAGTCGGAGAGAGTTTACGGGACTGAGTAGGCCAGTCTGTTATTAGCTTTTGACAATGATGCACAGTGTTTCTGTTTGAAGTGGAATTCATAAGTAGTTGCACAACCTGACCGTATCTTTTAATTCTGTCTGCGTAACATCCACCACGTCGAAGAGTCCAAGAGAACAACGAAGGAAGAAAACATTTTTTAAAAAGTGAGGATTAAGAGTTGCAATATGATCATGTTTCTGCTAAAAATAAGATGACTTGCTTGCTTTGTAATGCTGCAATATCAACATTAAAGAAATCCGGGGATCATCAGCTTTATGACACTCATAAGGACACATATTTTAAATTAGATGGAGAGGTACAAAAGGTTGTATTGTTGAAATTAAAAGATGACAAGCAAAAGCAAAGACAGTTCTTTCAAGCAGTATTATTGGAGATAATGCCACTGGAGATACCTGAAGATAATGCCTCTGAAGCAACTTACAAAGTAGGTTATATACTTGGGACAAAGGGAAGCCATTCAGTGACATAAAAATTGTGAAAGAATGCATTGTGTAGTTGTAGGATGCTGAGATCCTGTTTCAAAGTACAAACAACTGCCTCTTTCAAGGAGAACCATAACTTATCAGCAGCATGAATTAGCCTTCAACTTATCTTGCAAGGATATATGTGAAACTTAGTATGTGTAGAATGTAAATGTCTTGGCACAACCACTGAAAAAACGCCAGGAAGGCTATGTAGACCGGTGTGATGAAAATGTGTCTAATGGTTTATGAAACTAGTGTATGATGCCCCATGACCATATCGATGTGCACAGCTAGGATTTAATAAAAAAAAAAAACCTCATGCAATACTTCAAAAGGAAAAATATATCCAGTATTATAGAATCACTTTGGATGAATTCACCAATACTACGGACTCAATGAAGATTTTAAGCTACAATCAGGTCATAATAGAAGATTTTCTTTGCTACTCACTTGGGGCACTGTCGGGAACAGAACACAGGGAATAGATATCTTCAACAATTTTCAAGATAAATGTCATGAAGTTGGACCAAATTTGGTAAATTTAGTGAGTGTATGTATGGACGGTGCACCTTCCAAGACAGGAAAACATGAAGGGTTTACTGCACAGATTTTTAAAGTATTAGCAGATCTAGATGCTCTCATTTCTTTCCATTGTGTTTTACATCAACAAAACTTCTGTGTGAAAGCTACTATCTCAAGTGACACTTTGCAACAAGTTATAAGTATTGTTAATTGTATTTGTACAAAATGCAACATGGCATTGTCAGGTGCTTAAAGAAATCTTATTTAAATTTCTTAACATGCTAAAGCTAAAGTACTCACTGTTGATTTGCTATATCATTCTAAAGTACATTGGTTATTGCAGGGACAGGTGTTAGCTCTGCAAGAACCGATAGTTAAATTTTATGAAGGACAGAATCAGCAATGTGAGTTACTGAAAGTAGATTTCCATAGGAATGCAGCCTTGCTGCATGGATACCATGTCAAATCAAAATGACTTGAATATTTCTTTGTAAGGTAAAACTAAGTCTATATGTTATATGTGGCAAAAAAATCCAAACATTTTAGGAAAAAAGCTATCTTTTCTCAAGATACTTCTTCAAAAGAAAATTTCAGATGAACAATTTTCCCCATACAACGAAAGTTTCACTGACTTTGAGAATCATGACATCGCACTCAAATCAGTATCTCAGCCTCATCTAGTTGAGTTACCTAAAGAACCACAGATGACATTGATTGCACTCTCAGTAGATGACATTTTAAAGACATTTATGCTAAGAAAGATCTGATTGAAATATGGGGGGAGATGCCTGTGGCTCAAAGGAGTAGGGCACAGGCCCCATATGCTGGAGGTGGCGGGTTCAAACCCAACCCTGGCCAAAAACTGCAGAAAAAGGAAATATGGGAAAGTGCAATAGAATATCTACACCTTTGGCAACATGCTCCAAAATGCTTTCTTGCTTCTCAGTCACTAATTGCTGTGAATCTACATTCTCCTACCTAATCCAAATCAAGATGTCCTTAGGGTCACAAATGACTGATGCTCGTCTAGAGGATCAAGTGAAACTGCAGCCCTCCATGCCACACCCACCACCTCTTGGGAAAAATAATGCTCAGATTGAGAATACACGTTCTAAATCTAAATAATCTATGTTGAATAGGTTTTACTTTGATAACTAGATACAATGTATTTTTAAATAAGTTCTGAAGCAGGTTTCACTCAAAGGAATAAATCTCTAACAATAGAATGTCTGGTCATCTGGTACCTGAAATTTTGAAACCATGGTCTGTTACGCCTAAAATTACTGTGCAAATAATGTAGTAACAGCCAATACTTACATTACACCCTAGTGTGGAAAAAAAAAATTTTCAGGAGCTTTATTTAAGGTACTTTTCTTAATTCTAAACTGCAGGTAAAAAAAAAAAATAATAAAGTTCAAAGAAAATTAAATAGTCTGCCCAAGATCACCTCATTAGTAAAAATCAAAACTATCTGATGCTAAAATGTTTGTTCTTTCCATTACATGCTGCTGTGGGGGGTGGTAACAATTTTCTGCAGAAACCTTATGTAAGCACAGAGCAGAGGAAGGGCCAGGAATTTAAAGTCCCTGGTAATGTTTCCCGTACTAACGTTATCCTCAAGTCGTGCAATTTCCCCACACAACACACTTGGTTTGACTCACCATGATCTTGCCAATGTGTTTTGAACATTGTCAGTTTTTTCAGTAACTTCCTTAAGAATGTCTGCCTTCCATCTTCAGGCCAGAGCACGTGAGGCAGTGAACCCAATCCTGTAAACTGACTTCTCCAACTCTCCAACACCCCTTGCCAAGCTGCTGCTGCTGGGAGACGGCCCTGGAGCATGACTTCTTGCAATGTACTTTGAAGTAGATAAAATATGCACTCATGGACATCTGTCTGTTATTTCCTGCACTCACAGCTTTGTTCTTCTCTATTGCCAGAGAATTCTATGGGTGATGTCACTTTTTTTCTGAAGAGAACAGACCATCAGAGCTTTTTCACTGACATAATTAATTATCTGTAGCTTGATTCCGGGCAAGAAAATTCTCAAGGCACAGCCCCTCAAAGAATTAACTCTACTGTGCTTGCTAGTCTTAAACTTTTAAAGAGACAGGGTGCTATATCTTTTTTTTTTTTTTTTTTTTTCCCCTCAGACACTGATAATGGCATTTTTGTTCAGTGATATCAAGTAACAGAAAGTGAACTGGGGCCGTATTCTGTGATTTCACAAGGAAGACCTTCGGTTCAATGGGCAGCAAACTCCAAAGGTCGCTGCAGATCAAGTATACAAAGCAAAGCTTTTAGAGCTTAGTCTTAAATGCTACAGGAATGCATCACAATTACTGAATGGACTCTTTGGGGGATCTTGTGAATCTGCAGGCAGAAAAATGAGATCTCAACCAAAGCTAATCGTGTTAAAATTAGCCACAAGGTGAAAGCCTTTGATTTGTCAGCCACGAAATCCTAAAACATCAATGTATGTAAACCTTAGAAGAGATAAGACGTTACCTGAATGGGGACGATACACTTCGAGAGTTTTAACCTATGCTTTTATAGGTAGATCTATAACAAATTAGCTAGTTCGCCAGAAGACTTGTTACCCTCCACTCTGCTGGGTTTCAAGATTATGCAAATGAGCTGTTTCATGTCTGGGTTAAACTAAGGGGGGAGCATGAATGAGCCACACTAGACAACATAAAGGTGGGGGGGGGGGGCTCAGGGAGCTGGAGCCTTTTCTCGCCCCGCTCTCCACTAGGTGACATGTAAGGTGAGACCCAGGAATTCTCTCAACTTTCTCAACTCCCGTGGAAATCACAAAGTCCTATCTAATGCAAAGGATTAACTGAGACCACAGACGTGAATACATACAAATATTCCCCCCCCCAAAAAATGTAATTGTTATTTATTATCTTGTCTACTGCCTGGTTCTGTATCCATGAGTTTCAATCCTGCTCTTTCTTCATGATGTGGTAAGTTCCCTCTTTAGATATGCTATCAAAATGTTTTAAGATTTAAAACTATGATGTAAAAATGTTTGTTATACAAAAATTATGGTGTAAAAATGTTTGTTATATATAAAAAAAAAATCGACATTACAGAGTGACACAAGAAAAAACGGAAAGGTGTATGCCACGTCCTCCCATAGAACACTTGCTGGTGTATAGAATTCTACAATTCTATAATCCACTTCAGTGCATCTTTTCAGAACTGTTTCTTTCTGTAGCTATACAAATACAGGAGCAACACACACATCCTCCCGCTCTGCCCACCCTTTCTTGATCCCCAATACTATTAGGCACTTACTATATGCTAGGAAATATGTAAAGTGCTTTGCAAACATTATCTGTCTTAGACCTCACAATAACCTTATTAGATAGACACTATTTTCACCACCATTCTGTAAATGAGGGCCCTGAGGAAGGTACAGAAAAGTTTGGTCAGTTGCTCAAAGTCACCTAAATAGCAAGTGGTGGTGTGAGGGGGGGAGACCAGGCAATATGACTTTAGATCTGCCAATTACTATGCATATGTCCGTATAGAACCTCTCAAATATGTGCCACTTTATTTTTTAACATTCAATAAAATGGAAAGTCCAAGAAAATTAAATTCTATTGATTCTAACACTCATTTCAGGATAACTAACAGTTAGGTCATGCTTATTTCTTCTTTATTAAATTGAGTCTCTTCTATTTTTA
Source organism: Loris lydekkerianus (assembly GCA_963574355.1). NCBI lineage: Eukaryota > Metazoa > Chordata > Mammalia > Primates > Lorisidae > Loris > Loris lydekkerianus. Next base: position 14,796 of record CAUYPK010004760.1, read on the forward strand.
TGTCCCTCCCTCAAGGGACTTTTTCAGTTTTCTCAATTTATTTTTTGTCTGAATTTATAACCCAAAGTTTAGATCAAACATTAATACAAAAATAATTCCGAGGACAATATCAATTGTGGTAGACTGGAATTCTAGCATGTTGAATTTGTTTAAAATAATAATCTCCACTGTGATTTACGCCTGTAAGTAATTAAATCAAATCTTTAACATCTCTTTGATTGGTCCCACTCTCGTCTTTCTTTATTTTTATTTATTTATTTATTATTTTATTATTTTTTTTTTTTTAGACAGTCTCACTTTGTCACTCTGGGTAGAGTGCTGTGGAGTCATCGCTCCCAGTAACCTCCGATTCTTGGGCTCAAATGATCCTCTCACCTCAGACTCACACATAAGTGGGACTATGGGCACCTGCCACAACACCTGGCTATTTTTAGAAATAGATCTTCCTCCTGCTCAGGCTGGTCTGGAACACCTGAGCTCAAGCAGTCCACCCATCTTGTCCTCCCAGAGGCCCACACCTGGCCTATGCTCTCTCTTCTTTAGATGGAAGTTGAAGAACCTTTTTCCTTAGTACCTGCACACCCTAAATGAAGCAGTTAGTTGTCTCCTGTCTCCCCACTTCTCATTCCTCCCTTTTCACCTTCCTTCCTTCCATCTGCCAATTTATTTATTCATGCAGCAGCTGTGTGCGAGATATTCTGCTAGCTGTGTACAGCCCGCCAGAGTAGGGTATACACATCCATAATCCTATGCCTATATGACTTTATAATCTAGTAGGAGTTAGAGTAGGAAAGGGAATTCCTACAGCTGATTGTTCCTCAAGCACCTTTTTGGGAGGAAGGGAGGAAAGTTCCAGAGGGTGAGAGAGTGCTAGGAAGTCATCAGGAGTGATTAACCTCAATTCTGGGTTTTTGACCAACGTAAGTGGTTCCAAGCATTAGCAGACCAGTTGATTCATATATCACAAGCATTTAGAGCTGGGGTCCTCAGACTGCGGCCCGCGGGCCACATGCGGCGGTGTGATTGTGTTTGTTCCCATTTTGGTTTTTTACTTCAAAATAAGATATGTGCAGTGTGCATAGGAATTTGTTCATAGTTTTTTTTTAAACTATAGTCCGGCCCTCCAACGGTCTGAAGGACAGTGAACTGGCCCCCTGTTTAAAAAGTTTGAGGACGCCTGATTTAGAGTAAGAAAGAACTTCAATCTCTTCATTTATAGCCAAGGAAACAGTAGTTCAAAGAAATTGATGATTTGCCCAAGGACTACAACTAATTGGTAATTGATCACTTATTGGAACCCCAATCTCCTGATTCTCATACCTGACATCTCTACATCATGCTAAATCACTAGTAAATACATTGCAACAACTTCAAGTAGGAATTAATTAATTTTTAAAATGTAAAGTGAGCATTTTTTGACCAAATTGATTTTTTTAAGTATTTGAATACCACTGGACACACCTGAAGGAATGCTAGCACACACATCACGTGTGGTCCATGACTATAAAATCAATGCCCTAAAAAAGGTAATTAACATTGGGCGGTGCCTGTGGCTCAAAGGAGTAGGGCGCTGGCCCCATATGCCGGAGATGGCAAGTTCAAACCCAGCCCCGGTCCAAAATTGCAAAAAATGATAATAATAATAATTGACATTTCACTGAAATTTGATTGTGTGTTCAGCTACGTTATTGGTCCATACGTGTAACAATGAGGTTCCTGAACTCAAAATACTTGATGTGACCTTTTTGCCTTAATGTATATAGTGTTACATCATGCTTTCTTCTGGTGTGCAGTTCCTGTGGTCAGCCAGCAACCAGTCGCTAAGTCTGATTGTCTTCTTGAGGAAAGATATTGGAAACACTTGCTCAATCATCAGTCCAAGTTGGAAACCCTCAGCTGAAGCATGTTACATATCATGGTTCCATTACTTGCAACCACTTAGGATTTTTTTTCCATGCTTGACTAGTCTTAATCTGGCAGCGTGACGTTGATTCTGGTAGGGAACCTCTGCCTTACTAGTTTATACCCTGTTTCCAATATATCTGCTTTTTCCAAATAAATGACCAAGTGCCACTGGCCAAGATTTATATTAATAGCTCAAAACTTTCAGGGAAAGAACTTTCTTGATTATGATCGAGTCCATAAAATGGCTCAAGGGGCTCCTAATTTATCCCAAACTCCTGCTGCCTATTTGTGATTATCAAGCTGCCAGACTTATTGTTTCACACAATTGATGCGCGCTGACCTCTACTGAGTTTCTGTGGTCGGGAACCTTATCTGAGCTGTCATCATCGCGCTGTGCTTCGTCATCCACAAGCAGATGGGCAGACGAAAGCCTGGTGCAGATGACTAAACAGCAGAGGCAGGTGGATGAGATCAGTCAGGCAGTGGTGCCAGATTTCTCAGCACTGAACTCATCATTTTGCGTTCAACAGAGGCCAGTCTTGCTGAATAACATTATGGGAATAGCCTTAGACTTCTTTCAGATGTCCCCATGACCTTCAAGGTCAACAAATATGTAGTCTGAAAGCTTGCTTTCTGCAGCCACTCTTCACACATGCTTCATCCCAACAGCTAATTTAGCAAGACAACACACAGCTGCAGCAACATGGGCACATCTGTTCCAGTTGAAGTCCCAGTGACTGTCTCATGGACAGCTTTCATTCACGGGGATCAGTTCTGAAGGCTTATATCTCAGGACGACTTAACCACGACAGGGCCATTTGAAGCATCTCTTCCCGAGGTGTCCGGTGTTGCCTTTCCAGGCCACACCTAAGGATTCACCAAGGCCACAAATGAAGGAGATAATCATGGACTTCTGATATGGGAGGCGGCTCTTGGTACTTTTGGCACCACAAGTAAAACCTAGAGAAAATTCATCCCTCTCCAAACTCAAATGTGTATTTGACTCTCCCATCATCTTTTCTTTCTTTCTTTTTTTTTGCAGTTTTTGGCTGGGGCTGGGTTTGAACCCGCCACCTCCCGCGTAAGGGGCCAGGACTACTCCTCCGAGCCACAGACGCCGCCCATAAACATTTCTTCTTCTTTTTTTTTTTTTTCCATCATCTTTTCTAATCCTTTATTTCACCTATCCCCACCTCCTAAAATGCCTTCACGGTGCTCTCTGAAACTCACATTCAGACCACAAGTAAACTCTGCTATGCTCACAAACTCTTCTGAGAATTGTTCCCTTCACTTCTTTGCTCAAAGGCAGTGATTCTCTAATTCGGAATCACCTGAAGCTTCTTTACAATAAAGTACTGATTCTGGCTCCTACCTCCAAGAGTTATTGTTAAATTGCTCTGGGATATGGCCTGGGCATCTGCAGCCAGGTTTGAGAACCACTGTCCTCAAGATTCTCAAGGGAACCCTGGCTCTCCTGAGACACTGCTTGCCCAACAGCACAGAAGAAGCTGCTAGTTTTGCTCCCACTCTCCTTGTACCTGTGGGGGTAGATGAAAGGTAGGGTCGATTTCCTCCTTGCTCCTCATTACTGCTTCCAGAGTCATTTTCTCCCCATTGTCCCTAAAATGAATCTCATGTCATCAGCTAATCTCAACTAGTACCCTTTCTGGTTCCCCTCTGTGCCAGTTAGATGCCCTGACTCATCATTCCCCCACCCCTCCTCCCACCTTGAAGATTTCAGCTTCTGGATTGCTGTTATTCTCTCTCACCCTACTTTGCTCAAATGTCTTGGTCGACGGTTATTTTCACACTCTGCCCTCCCAATTCCCTGAACTTCTCTGCTCTAATGATTCTGTCCTTCACACTGCCTCAGCCCTCACTTCCATGGCCGTACCCTAGTGACAAGCGGCTTGTCACTGTTATCAAAAATTGCAACCGTCCACCACCATCTTGTATATTTTCAGCTCACTTTCTCTACAACCCCAATTCCAACAACTCTGTGATGACAGCAAAGTCTAGAACCCATTGATTTCGCCATCTTTTCACTGGCCTTTACCACTCCTTCCCCCATGAGTTCATTTTCCTTCTTATTCGGCTTCAACTTCAGTTGTGCACACCCTCAGCACCAGGCCCCTTCTCACACATGATTGTGCTCCAAGACCTAATATAAGGAGGTTCTCATCATCATAAAGAATTTTAAGAATCCCGAAATAAATAAATATCACTTTTTTAATTGGTTCTGATTTTTAAGTTCTTTTAAAGATCCTTTAACTATAAAGTTACCTTTTATTTTATTTATGTATTTTTTTTTTTTGAGACAGAGTCTCACTTTGTCACCCTCAGTAGAGTGCTGTGGTGTCATAGCTCACAACAACCTCAAACTTTGGGGCTCCAGTGATTCTCTTGCCTCAGCCTCCTGAGTAGCTGGGACTACAGGTGCCCACCACAACGCCCAGCTATTTTTAGAGATAAGGTCTTACTCTGGCTCAGGCTGGTCTCAAACCTGTGAGCTCAGGCAATCTACTCGCCTCAGCCTCCCAAGTGCTAGGATTACAGGCAAAAAGTTATCTTTTAAAAAAGAGAAGAATAGCTGGAAAAATTCAGGAAAAAATGTAGTGAAAAAAGATTGCATTGTCCATCTATGAAAATATTTGGTCAACTTACAGAGGTTCTATAGTATTATATTATAGGATAAAAGTGACATTTCAAATCACAGGGGAAAAGAGATGGTTCAATTAATGGTTATTTATCATCTCTCAGTTATAAAACCATTTATCTCCGTCCTACTCTGTGACACTATGCTGGGGATTCTGCCAATCACATTTCCCAGACTCCTATACTAGCTGCTTCCTGTTGAGATTCTGCTAGTAAGAGTCATCAGAGGGCTGGGGAGAGAAGGTGGGCAGAGAAGAAAGGAGATTTCTTTCTATTTGGGCCTGTTTCTGACACTGCTATTCCAGTAGGAGTCAGCTCTAGCTCCTGGTTCTCCAGATCTCACAGAACCAGCCTCACCAGGTCCCTCAGAGGCACTGGCACCCTGCAGAGGGGTTGTGCCTCTCAAGGCCTGCTGCTGGTAACGTGGGTCTCCCACTGCCTTCCTTAGCCATACAGGTGGTAGTTGCTTCTTGCACTTGTCTCCGGTTACCTCTTTCTACTGTTTCAGCCTTCTAACATCTTTGTAACCAAATCCCTTTACTGATTCCTTTCTGTCTGAAATACCTACTGTGCTTTCTGTTTTCCTGAGTAGACCCTAACTGACACAATAGTCGTCTGTAAAAAAAATTAAGTGGCTTACATTAAACTAAGAGGAATTCTAGATGAATTAACTATTTAAATGAGAAAACTAGCAGGGAAGTACTAGAAGAAAATTTGGAAGAAGTTTTTCATAATTTCAGAGACCTTTCTAATTACATAATCTCAAAGACCTTTCTAATTGCTACCCACATTAAAAGCCATGCAAGGAACAATTGATGTCTGACTAATGATAATAATAATAAATTCTGCAAAAGTGCCAAAAGTAGTCAAAAATAAAAAGTGATAGGGGCTCAGCGCCTGTAGCACAGTGGTTACAGTGCCAGACAGGCAGGTTCAAGCCCAGCCCAGGCCTGCTAAGCCACAATGACAACAGCAACAAAAAATAGCCAGGCAGTAGTCCCAGCTACTTGGGAGGCTGAGGCAAGAGAATCACGTAAGTCCAAGAGTTTGAGGTTGCTGTGAGCTGTGACGCCACGGTACGGTATTGAGGGCAACATAGTAAGACTCTGTCTCAAAAAAAAAAAAAAGAAAAAGTGATAGGAAAAAACCCTTGATTTACAGTTGATATCACAAAGAATTATTTTTTTACTATATATTCCTATTAATCAATAAAAGACCAACACTCCAATAGAAAAATGAGCATAGAATAAGGACATAGAATATAGTAATAGAAAAGGAAATGCAAATATCTCTAAAAACATTTGAAAAGATGCTCAATTTCCTCATAAGAGAAATGTAAAGTACAGCTACTAGAAAATATCCATTTCACCTATCAGATAAAGGAATTACACCATCAGATTGGTAAAACAATCAATAATGTACTGTGTGGGCAAGAGTGTGAGAAAACAGACTCTTGAAGAGCAACTTTAAAATCTGCATACGCCTTGACTCAGCAATTCCACTCTGGGAATTTTACCAAAGGAAACATTTGTACATGTGTGATAAGATATACGTGTAATGTATCAATGCACATTGATTGTGATGGCAAAAAAAGGGGTACAGCTTAAATGTCCATCAACTGGAGACTACTCTGTGTGTTTAACTATCATATCCTTACAACCATGAAAAAGAACGTAAAATCTCCTTACGTACTAATAGGGATTTCCAAGGCATATTTGACAAGGGCCTGTTTCAGAGCAGTATACAGAATATGCCCCCATTTGTGTAAAAAACAAAAAAGAATATAGTATACATACATGCTGATATTGTATTCTTTTTTTTTTTTTTATTGTTGGGGATTCATTGAGGGTATAAGAAACCAGGTTATACTGATAGCATTTGTTAGACAAAGTCCCTCTTGCAATCGTGTCTTGCCCCCAAAAGGTGTGGCACACACCAAGGCTCCACCCCCTCCCTCCTTCCCTCTCTCTGCTCTTCCTTTCCCCACCCCTCCCTCCTTCTTTCTCTTTCTGCTCTCCCCTTCCCCCCCACCATGTCATTAATTGTCCTCATAGCAAAATGGAGTACATAGGATTCATGCTTCCCCATTCTTGTGATGCTTTACTAAGAATAATGTCTTCCACTTCCATCCACGTTAATACTAAGGATGTAAAGTCTCCATTTTTTTTAATAGCTGAATAGTATTCCATGGTGCACATATACCACAGCTTGTTTATCCATTCCTGGGTTGGTGGGCATTTAGGCTATTTCTACATTTTGGCAATTGTAAATTGAGCTGCAATAAACAGTCTAGTACAAGTGTCCTTATGATAAAAGGATTTTTTTCCCTTCTGGGTAGATGCCCAGTAATGGGATTGCAGGACCAAATGGGAGGTCTAGCTTGAGTGCTTTGAGGTTTCTCCATACTTCCTTCCAAAATGGTTGTACTAGTTTGCAGTCCCCCCAGCAGTGTAAAAGTGTTCCCTTCTCTCCACATCCACGCCAGCATCTGCAGTTTTGAGATTTTGTGATGTGGGCCATTCTCGCTGCGGTTAGATGATATCTCAGGGTGGTTTTGATTTGCATTTCTCTAATAATTAGGGATGATGAACATTTTTTCATATGTTTGTTAGCCATTCATCTGTCCTCTTTAGAGAAGGTTCTATTCATGTCTCTTGCCCATTGATATATGGGATTGTTGGCTTTTTTCAGCCTAAAATCTGGTATGGTGATACCCCCAGCTTTATTTTTATTACTAAGAACTGCCTTAGCTATACGGGTTTTTTTTCTGGTTCCATACAAAACGCAGAATCATTTTTTCCAAATCTTGAAAGTACAATGTTGGAATTTTAATAGTAATGGCATTGAATAGGTAGATTGCTTTGGTAAGTATAGACATTTTAACAGTGTTAATTCTTCCCAGCCATAAGCATGGTGTGTTTTTCCATTTGTTAATATCCTCTGCTATTTCTTTTCTTAGGATTTTATAATTTTCTTTATAGAGGTCCTTCACCTCCTTTGTTAGGTATATTCCTAGGTATTTCATTTTCATTGAAGCCATGGTGAAGGACTCAGGTCCTTTATTAGCCTCTCATCTTGACTGTTATTGGCGTATACAAAGGCTACTGATTTGTGGACATTGATTTTTATATCCTGAGACATTACTATAGTTTTGGATGACTTCCAGGAATCTTGTGGTTGAGTGTTTGGGGTTCTCTAAGTATAAGATCATGTCGTTAGCAAAGAGGGAGAGTATTATATTCTTTTTAAAATTTTCAACTACATGTATTACTCATTCAAAATTCTAAATATTTTTAACTAAATTTTTTTAAAATATATAAATTTTTCCCTGAGAATTATATTGTCATGTTTTTCTTGATTTTCAAACTGAGGTTTATTGCACAATCAAAGCCGATCTCCATCCACACAGTTGCCTTATTTTGTAATTGCGACATGATCCCTGAGCATGTGATTACAATAAGACTGCACTTTGGAAGTGACACAGGAATGACACTTTATGAAGAAATAAAAAATCTCTGCACAACTGGACAGGGCAAAGGTCCTCTCCCCTGAATCCCGGAAGAAACACATGAACAAGTTACAACAAATAACGAAGCAAGCCTTTATGCATTAGCCTAACGGTAGGTGTTCATATGGAGAATTGCTTTCCCTGCCTAACGACCTTCTACTTAATGTGGAAACAACATTAAAAATACAATAAGACAAAAATCAATGAAGAGAATCAATGCACTGTGCTCATCAGCCAACCTTGGACATGGGGGGCCTTAGTGCTTCTTACTTCAAATCACTTGCGTTACACAAAATAAAAGAGAATAATATCCAGTAATGAAGCTCTCAACACTTCTCTCAATGTAAGAGAAGAAACATTCAGGGGACTATAGGTCAGATGGTAGGACCACAGATGGGGGGATACAGGGAAAAATGATACTGGAGGGTGAGCAGGGGCTGGTCTCGCCTCTCGGGACAATATAGAGCCTCTGAGTGTTATAAACAGAGGGAAGACTTGATTGATTCTGTATTTTAAAAGGCTAACTCATGCACCCAACCAGAATGCGCCTCAATTTATAAGAGAAACTCTAACAGACATGAGCAACTTGATTTCCTCCAGCTCGATAATACTCGGAGATTTCAACACTCCTTTGGCAGTGTTGGACCGATCCTCCAGAAAGAAGCTGAGTAAAGAAATTTTAGATTTAAACCTAACCATCCAATATTTAGATTTAACAGACATCTACAGAACATTTCATCCCAACAAAAATGAATACACATACTTCTCATCAGCCCATGAAACTTACTCCAAAATCGACCACATCTTAGGTCACAAGTCTAACCTCAGTAAATTTAAA
>CAUYPK010004763.1:0-14843 GCA_963574355.1 Loris lydekkerianus
GCTAGGATTTTGTTGAGAATTTTTGCATCTATATTCATGAGTGAAATTGGTCTGAAATTTTCCTTTTTAGTTGGGTCTTTTCCTGGTTTTGGTATCAGGGTGATGTTTGCTTCATAGAATATGTTGGGGAAGATTCCTTCCTCCTCAATTTTTTGAAATAATTTCTGCAGTACAGGAAGAAACTCTTCCTTGAAGGTTTGATAGAATTCTGGTGTGAAGCCATCTGGACCAGGGCATTTTTTGGTTGAAAGCTTTTTTATTGTTTCTTTAATCTCAGTGCTTGAAATTAATCTGTTCAGGAGCTCTATTTCTTCCTGGCTAAGTCTAGGAAGAGGGTGCAATTCCAAATATTGATCCATCTCCTTCACATTGTCAATGTTCTGGGCATAGAATTTCTGGTAGTATTCAGAGATGATCTCAGGGAGTATCTCTGTGGGATTAGCTGTTTTTTCCCCTTTATCATTTCTGATTGAGGTCACTAGAGATTTTACTTTTCTATTTCTAGTTAGTCTGGCCAATGGTTTATCTATTTTATTTATTTTTTCAAAAAACCAACTCCTTCTTTCATTATTTTTCTGAATGACTCTTTTGTTTTCAATTTCATCTCTGATTTGATTTTGAATATTTGTTTTCTTCTACTGGGTTTAGACTTAGATTGTTCCTCTTTTTCCAATTCCATAAGATGCCTTGTGAGTTTGTTGATGCGCTCTCTTTCTGTTTTTCAAAGTAGGCATCTAAAGCGATAAATTTTCCTCTCAAAACTGCTTTTGCAGTATCCCACAGGTTTTGGTAGCTTATGTCTTCATTGTTGTTAAACTCAAGAAAGTTAATGATTTCCTGTTTTATTTCTTCCTGCACCAGTCTGTTATTCAACACAAGGTTGTTTAATTTTCAAGAAAGAAAGAATAGAAAAAAGAGAAAGGAGAGGGGGTGGGTAAAAAGGAATAATGACAAAAAGAAGAGAGGCACAGAAAGAGGGAGACAGAGCAATATAAGTGTACAGTAGGGTACTTTGACACAGCCTTAAAAAAACCCAACCTCTGGGGGTGCCTGGTTAGGTGTTTCCCTTGAGGGCAGCAGCTTTTTGCTAGCCTGGTGGGACGCTGTACCCCACCTCCACCAAGTAGAGAGGCAAGACAAAAATGCTATAAATCAAACCAAAATAAGCAAACAGAAAACTTTATGGGATAAAATTGGGTGAAAAACCAAATAATAGGGGTAGAAACACTAGCAAAGATGAAGTTCTAATCATTGAAAAAGGCAACAGTGGGAAATTCTCTTTAAACTAGAAAAATGGAGAAAGAAAAGAATGGAAAAAAAGAAAAAGAAAAGAAAATCTATAGGGAAAAGGTTGAAATTTAAAAACAGAACAACAAGAACAACAAAAATAAACAAAAACAAACAAATAAAAAACCCAAAAACAAAGCAGTGTATATATCTTGTTGAATATTGTCTGGGCAACAGGTGATCTCCTGGGGTATGAGATGTTAATCACAATGCTGATACGACTGGAGGCCTCTGCTGATTTCTCAAACCCCGCAGGGCAGAGACCCTAAATCTCTCTTCAGCCCTCTTAAAAGGCACTTCCAACTTCTAAATATGACTAAGCAGAAGCTTTCCCAGGAAAGTGCTTGTTGCTGGGATCACTGAGGAAGTGGCTATCCACTTACCTGGTGTGCCAAAACCAGTCTCACTCTGCCCCTGAGGGTTAAGGCTGTAAGGCAGCTCAGTCCCCACCTTTGGGCTGCTCAGTCACTAGATTACTAGCTCCTGCCCAATCCTTGCTCTGCGACCCTGATCAAACTAAAAAGCTTCTGCACAGCCAAGAACATAGTAAATAAAGCAAGCAGACAGCCTTCAGAATAGGAGAAAATGTTCGCAGGTTATACCTCTGATAAAGGTTTAATAACCAAAATCCATAGAGAACTCAAAAGTATTAGCAAGAAAGGAACAAGTGATCACATCTCAGGGTGGGCAAACAACTTGAAGAGAAACTTCTCTAAAAAAGACAGGTGCAGGATCGACAGGTGCAGGATCTACAGGCACATGAAAAAAAACTCATCATCCTTAATCATCAGAGAAATACAAATCAAAACTACATTGAAATACCACCTAACCCCAGTAAGAGTAGCCCACATAACAAAATCCCAAAACCAGAGATGTTGGCGTGGATGTGGAGGAAAGGGCACACTTCTACACTGCTGGTGGGAATGCACGCTAATACGTTCCTTCTAGAAGGATGTTTGAAGAATACGTAGAGATCTAAAAATAGACCTGTCATTTGATCCTATAATTCCTTTACTATGTATATACCCAGAAGACCAAAAATCACAATATAACAAAGACATCTGTACCAGAATATTTATTGCAGCCCAATTAATAATTGCTAAGTCATGGAAGAACATCAAGTGCCCATCAACCCACAAATGGACTAGCAAATTGTGGTACATGTATACCATGGAATATTATGCAGCCTTAAAGAAAGATGGCGACTTTACCTCTTTCTTGCTTACATGGATGGAGCTGGAAAATATTCTTAGCAAAGTATCTCAAGAATGGAAGAAAAAGCATCCAATGTCCTCAGCCCTACTGTGAAGCTAATTTATAGCTCTTATATGAAGGTTATAACCCAACTATAGCACAAGAATATGGGGGAAGGGCCAAGGGAGGAGAAAGGAGGGGGGAGGTTGGAGTGGAGGGAAGGTAATGGGTGGGGCCACACCTACAGTGCATCTTAGAATGGGTACAGGAGAAACTTACTAAAGGCAGAATACAAATGTCTACATACAATAACTAAGAAAATGCCATGAAGGTTATGTTGAACAGTTGGATGAGAACATTTCAGATTGTATATGAAACCAGCACATTGTACCCCTTGACTGCATTAATATACACTGCTATGATTTAACAATGAAAAAATAAATTAAACAACAACAACAACAACCAGAGCAGAGAACTGCTCATTCCTCAGGGCTCCATGCTGTTCGTGAGGGATTCACCCCCACAAGCCAAATACCTCTCCTGGCCTGACCTCCAACACTGCAATCCAACTTCAACATGACATTTGGGGGCCACAAACCATATCGTCCCCTAAGCAACCAACAGCAGCAGTGAACTGATGAAGGAACTACCAGACTCAGGTGTTGGACGCCAAGCAGCTATCACAGATGGTGCTGGGGAAGGACTTCTGATGTGGGAGCGTCTGCAGTGCTATCAGGAGGAGCATTATAAATGACAGGCATAGCAGAGACCTTCTGCCTGTGGGGGTGCTCAGCACAGAGAAGCTCTGAAGGGACAAGGCTGGCACAGAACAGGGATAGACTCTGGGTCCCGGCGTGGCAGACAGTTCCGTTTTACTGACATTGCTCATCCAATTTCTAAGTTTAATACAATCAATGTCTTTCTTCAGTAAGGAAAGTAGTCAGAATAAAAGTGTGGGTTTTTTTTAATTAGAGGGGTCCACGGCCACACTCCTGAGGACTCAGCTCAGGGGGAGGGTGGGGACCTGCCATGGCTCAGCCACAGACTGCAGATCTTTGCTGGGAGTGGCCACGTTGTGGAAGAGGTGGTGACCTTATGCCATGTCCTCATGAAAATTGAAAATTTGCATTTTATATGCTCCAACCCCCCTGTTGTGAAGGTCAGATTCCATAACTCCTGACAAATGTTCATTAAAACTCTCATGGTAGCTTTACATTCCAAAGGCCAACTTGGAGGGCAGGTGTCCTGCCTGGCCCAGCCACCTTCTGCTGCTTAGAACCAGGCTGCCGACACTGAGCCAGGCCCACCTGGATAGAAAGTGTCCCCCCAGAAGCAGGCCCTGGCCCACTCCCTCCTTCTACTCAGATGTGAGTGCCAGAATGTGGAGACATGAGGAAAGTAAGCCCCTGCTGCGAATGCCCCAGAGTGCACATGCGGGGACTGTCCTCTCAAGGGACAGCTCCGGAAAGAGCAACAGTCTCCTCGGCCACTTCCAGCAACAACTCTGGGTGGGAAGACAAGAGCAGCCCATGCTGACCAAATGGGAAGCTTCCCCAGCAAGTGGCGCTTCCACCCTGGAGGATGACTCTGAGAACATTTGGAAAGGCCACAGTTGGTAGGCAGCTGTGACTCCAAGTGGGTGTGGTGTCCCAAGCGCATTCCCTCCATGACAGCTCAGGACTTTGGGTACAAAACACCCAGCTCGCTGAATGCACAGTGACACCCAGGACCTAGGACCTCACTGCCCACCAGGACACCCACGTCCCAGGATCTCGCCATCTTCACAATTCAGACAGGAGCTGGCATCCTTCTTGGGTATTTCACCAGCAATGGGCCATTTGTTTCATGCTAGAAAGGTGCTGGTTTACACTGTTCATTTTAGGCACTTATTTATTCTTTAGTCATTCCCTTAAACCAGATGGTCAGTTCTAGGCACCTCACGGGGCAGCTCACCTCTCTCCTGGGCACAGGGATCTTTCTATTCGCCATCCCAAGCAGAATGGAGGTCAACCTCCTGGGCGGGAGCCTAGCTGTGACCAACACAGGCTGTGGTGGTCCCTGTGCTGACGCTGGCAACTGGGTCCAGCTGCACCAGGCCTGCATGGTCAGCAGCAGCTGCTTAGTAAGTGGTTTGGAGAGACGTCCAATTCCATGGCACTCTGACCTGGCCATACAAGGCCAGTGTTTGCACAATGTTCCTCTGTCCCCAGGAGGCCAGAGACTGCCGCCACACTGCTGGCATCTGCCTCATTGGCCGTGCAGACAGAGCAGGGCCAATCCTACCCACTCTTTCTTCAGTGACCAAAATAAACAGACAGTGGCCTCCCTGTCTCAGGGCCCCTCTTGTGGCAGAATGTTAGAGCTCTGACATTATTAGCCCAGGGCCCACGATGGAAATGCCTTCACACCCACATTTGGTGTGTCCTCCAGGGTAACACAGGTAGGCAGTGGTCTGGGAGAGCCTGGGCTCTCAACAACGCTGCACACAGAGAAAGTAAAGTTGCCTAAAGGTTGTCCTGGAACTCTGCCTTGGGAGGGGAGCCAGGAAGCATAATTGTACATTTCTTACCCTCAAGCCACTGGCCCCAACCACAATGGCTTCTGGTCAGACTGAGGACAGCCGGGTCCTGCGCCAGTGGCCAGGGTGATGGGCAGGCAGCGGCCACCGTGAGGAGGTGAGGGAGCTGGGATGGGCTCTCAGCTTCCCTTGAACATCCGAGCTTTCTTAGTGGCAGCTCTGCCTGCGCACAGCTCACCACCTTGCACAGCAAAAGCCTGGTGGGAACAGAAAAGTCAGCACTCAGCAGCCAGGAGCCTCGTACCCAGAGCTTGTCCCCTCCCACTGCACCTCATGGCCACCCATCCCTGGGGAGGAACAATCATCCCCCCCAGACCTGCCAGCTGGCCCAGGGCTGGCTGGGTGGTGACCTGTGCTGACCACAGCACACCACACCCCACCTCTGTCTGTTACACTTCTCCCTCCTCCCTCAGCGGTGTGGGAGCTTCCGCAGACCGAGGTACCATGAACTTAGCAGCCTAAAACTATACACACAGCCTCACAGCTTTTATGATCAGGAGTCTGGGCACAGCTTAGCTGGTTCCTCCGCTCAGGGTCTCACCAGACTGATGTGGAGGTGTCAGGGGAGTGCGTGTTCTGGAGCTTTCCCGGGGAGGAATCAGCTTCCAAGCTCATGCACATGGTTGGCAGAAGCTGAGTCCTTCTGGACCTGAGACTGATGGCGTCTGATCCTAGGGTGTGTTCTTGGGGCCTTGAGGCTGCCCATAACTCCCAGAGCACTGTCATGGTTCTTTGCCATGGGGATCCCTCCAACACAGCCACTTTCCTCACATCTACAAGGCGAATCCCTGGGGTAAGTGCTCAGTAAGACAGTCTCTGTAGGGCCACATGTTCAGGGAATTCACACCCACCACCTTCTCCATGTCCCATTGGTGAGAAGCAAGTCATGGGTCCTGCCCATCCTCTTAGGGAGGGATGACACACAGGCGTGAACACCATGAGGTGGGGCCACTGGGGGTCCCCTCAGTGTGTGTCCACCACAGGTGACTATGGGCAAAGTTGAGAGACTCACAGCTGTACAGTCAGAGACCTCCGGGCACAGGACGGGGGGAGGGACATTCTCCCAGAAGAGAAAGGGGCACATTTTGTAAAAATGTTAACATTGCTCTTCAAGTAGTATTTAGTTACAGTAAATCATTTGAAGGTAACCTGTTAAAGGTAACGTATTTTATTTTTACACTTGGGTCACTATGAAAGTTTTGACACAGACTATTATGGTCCACTATTTCTCTTTCTAGAAACACAGTCCACAGTGCCCTTTCTGACTCCCCCCTGCCAGGCTCCACCTGCTTGGCCTATCAGGGTCCCTGGGGTGACTTCATCTGTTTCTGTCCACACAGATTTTGTGCTTATTCATTTTTTATGCATGTCGAGACTTTGCAATGACTCATGTACCATTACTAACATTTTAACAAATGTTAACATTTAAAATATGTCAATTTGTGCTCAAAAATAAAAAACTGTTTTACTTTTAAACAAACCTGCAGTTTTTGTTAAAAACCACACAAGAACATGTTTATTATCTGTCTGCACATCAGGGCCATGTCCACCTGGTCACACAGGATTTCTTCATGGCTATGCGATGGCACCACAGAGACCACTGTCCACTCTCTTCCTATGGCCGCCGTCTTCAGCCCACCCACGTCCATGGACAGGGCATCAGGAGTTCCGGACCACTTCAGAGTCTGCCCCGTCAGTCTCACTGTTGGGGGGTAGCCTCCCCACCAGCCAGAGAGGCGAGGAAGAGGGGGGCACTGTGCCAAGGAAAGACCCCGACGTGTTCCCCAGTACTTGGTTGTATAGGAGATGAGGATTCTATACAACTAAACTTGTCTAATTAATGTATTTAGACATGAGTTTTCAATGGCACATGGTGTATATGTCAAGAAAGTTTCTAAAACAGGCTTTGGCTTGTACTCTGAGAAAGAGGGGCCTTGGAATCTTGTTCTGATGCATAACAACACCAAACAGGGAGAGCTGGGGGAGGGACTGAGCACTCATGACCAGCCAGAGGCTCAATTTGCCACAAAAGTGCACATGGGTCAGACATCTAGAAGGAAGCCAAGCTCTAGGAGCTCACCACCCGCTGGCCAGGCTGGCGCTGGTGGGCCCAACCTGCCCACACCTCTGCCTACCACCAACACACCTACCACCATGATTTTTATCTCAGACAGCAGAGAATCTTTACCATGGAAGCATAAATCTGATTTTTTTACAGATTTGCATTTAAGAAATTTTTATGGAGTTTGCACTTAAGAAATTTTTTCTTATTGAGCAATGTCTGCTCCTTTGGAAACATGAATTACTATATCACCTTTTTTGGTAAAGAACTACGCAGGGCCCTGCATAGCATTTATAGAAATCATTAACATCACACCCAGATTTGGGTAACCATGTTTCATTGACCAGGTGGAGAACTCAGTTGCTATGTTTTCACTGTGGGAGCCTAGGAGGTGTTCTGGAGCAAATTCCAGAGGGGTTGATCCATCTCAAAAGTTGAAGGGCTGCCCAGCCAGCACCTCCCATTTCCCATCTGTGCAATGGACTGCTAGAGACCTGGTCCCCGAGGGGAGGACGAGAGGTCATGTGACTCCTATGGTCATGTGCTCATTCCTCTGGTGAAAGCAGAATGTGACCATCAGCATTTCTGATGGTGCTGCCCGAGCACACGGGGACCAGGCAGACCCACAGGAGGTGACCGAGCACACGGGGACCAGGCAGACCCACAGGAGGTGGCCGAGCACATGGGGACCAGGCAGACCCACGGGAGGTGGCCAATCACACGGGGACCAGTCAGACCCACAGGAGGTGGCCGAGCACACAGGGACCAGGCAGACCCACAGGAGATGGCCAATCACACGGGGACCAGGCAGACCCACAGGAGGTGACCGAGCACACGGGGACCAGGCAGACCCACAGGAGATGGCCAATCACACGGGGACCAGGCAGACCCACAGGAGGTGACCGAGCACACGGGGACCAGGCAGACCCACGGGAGGTGGCCGAGCACACGAGGACCAGGCAGACCCACAGGAGGTGGCCGAGCACACGGGGACCAGGCAGACCCACGGGAGGTGGCCGAGCACACAGGGGGACCAGGCAGAACCATGGGAGGTGGCCAAGCACACGGGGACCAGGCAGACCCACAAGAGGTGGCCGAGCACACGGGGACCAGGCAGAACCACAGGAGGTGGCTGAGCACACGGGGACCAGGCAGAACCACAGGAGGTGGCCGAGCACACGGGGACCAGGCAGACCCACGGGAGGTGGCGGAACACATGGGAATAGGCAGACTTACAGGAAGTGACTGAGTACACGGGGACCAGGCAGACCCACGGGAGGTGGGCAGGAGGCATTTTCCTACAGCCTCACAGTCTGGGAGCCCTGCCTCCTTGCTCTCTGGAGCCTGCTCAGAGCTGGCTGCTCCTCACACAGTGTGTGCAACCACTGGAGACTGACTGACAGGGTCTCCCAGGTACTGGGGGTAGGAGCGTCAGTTTCCACCTAGGGTCCATGCCCACTGCACAGCCCCTGACTTTCCTGCCAGGTGGCTGCTGACCCTCAGTATTCTTACAAACGCAAGGCTGTGTACCCTGCCTGCCTCATGGGATGTTCAGAAGGGCCTGGTCACCCCTGGCTGGCTGCAAAACTCTTACAAGACTGGTCTGGGTGCATGGGGCTGCCCGGAGGAAAGGCTCCCTCCTCTCATACCCTCAACAACCCCCAGCCTGGGCCTGACACCAGGGCAGTGGCCAGGACAGTGACTGTGTGACTGGCCCACGGTTTGCCTCATTCACCTGCTTCCTATTTGGGGAAACTGGCTTAAGAAATGTATTTAGAGATTATATTCAGAAAGAAATTGAAATCTTCTTGCCAGCAGCTTCCTTTCCGTGGATGGTGTAGTGTAGCACCATCCACACAGATGGTCTTCAAAAGCACTCTGCCTTTAATCAGAGCAAACATTTACTTTCCTCTCAAGACGAGGAATAGCTGTCCAAAGACCCTCCATCACAGATTCCAGCACACTTCTCTGAGTCTGGAGGGTTTTTTGTTTGTTTGTTTTTTTTTAACTTACGATGATGTAAAGATATACAAAAAATATCAAAGCCACAGATACTCAGGTGAGTTTATGGACCCTGAGATGGTGGCTCCTCACACTCCTCATTGCCAGACACAGCCCCTGAGGTGGCCTTGCTCAAAGTCTCTCTGACCAGGAATCAGGGCCTCCTGGGCTGGGGTGACAAGGCCTTCCCAGGACACCTGCAGATGCTGAAGGGGGGCACATCTGTGTAGCCCACTCCTGTGCTTCCTCCAGCAGGACTCTCAGAGTTTGTGGAGATGTAATGACCTTGAATCAGAACTCACCTTTCCCCGTTTGGGACTGTGACCCTTGGAAATAGCAACCGCCCCTGTTGTCCAGCTGAGAATCACACCACAGTGTTACCCTGGCAAACCTCACATCCTCACCAAGCTCCTGGTGTTACACCCACTTCAAGACAGAGTCTTCTGGCTCATTCTTTTTTTCTCCCCATTACAAACCAAGATGTGCAAATGCTTGTGGGCATTTATATTTGGAATGTTAACATACTGTGCAGTGGTGGTGCGTGATATACTGACAGCGTCCAGGGGTCCAGACCTTAAATAATTGCCTCTTGGTGTCACTCTGCAAAGAGCCCTCATGATGCGCGGAAACTTCCACGAGCACATTCGTCATCAGATGCACTAGACAGCAGAGGCACTCGGTTCCCTGAGCGATTTGTTGAGACCTGTGACACGGGCCAGGATGGACACAGTCACCAGGCAGGGGTCCCTCCCCGGGCCCAGAGGGGCTGCCAGCCCAGCAGGCATCCGCCCTCATCTTGGGGGCTTTTCCTCAAGGTCTGTTTCCTCACATATCCTGTGGGAACATTTGGCTACTTTCCATTTTGTAATTGTTTTTCCTTATTGACATGTAAATTAATTCACTTTACAAGTGTGAAATATTCTACTTTTAAGTCAGTCCTGTTGATTTACACAGTCACGCTGGGTTTTTTCCAGCAGCTATATTGATCTTTCATTATTTTCCTGTCTTAGAAGTTACCCATAGCGTCTTTGTGGTTGACAAAGGGCTTCCCGATCACCCTCAATTAGCTTTATTACTTGTCATCGCAAATTTAAGATTATTCCTTAACTGTTGTTTTATGTAAGGTTTAATTTAAGGAAAATGCCTGATGCCCTTTGGAGAATGAGCAGTGGAAAGGGCTGGAGTGCATGTGGCTCGTCCTTCCAGAGCTCTGAGCTCCACTGGAGCCCTGATTTCTCACCTGAGGTGAAGGCAGGACCAGAGCTGCCCAGGCCCTGCTCCTCCAGCCCTTCCAGTGTGCTCTGGACTCAGGAGGGCAAAGCCAGTTCTGGGCTCTGTTATGCTTCCAGTCAGTCCTGCAAAGCCTGCAGCCACGTGCTGGACACTTGCTCTGGGTGGTGGCTATCTTTGAGCACTGTGACCCTCAGGTGAGGGAGGCAGCAACAACATCCCTATTTCCCAGTGAGGAAACAGAGGCACAACTGGGGGACAGGGGAGCAGGGCTTCTGGTTCTCTCTAGCCCAGAGTTGGACAGTCACCCGGAGAGCTAACTGGCCAGCCCCTCTCCATGTGGCCATTGCAGAGGCAGGCCCAGTGTCCTCCCCAGAGGAGGTGCTGCTCCTCTGGGCCCAGGGACCCCTCACTTACCTTCCACCATACCCACCCCTCCAGGCCTGCAGAGATCACCAAGCTTCTGCACTCTGATGCCTTCCCCCAGATTCCCAAAACCCTCGGTGACATCTGCCCCAGCCAGGGCCACCATACAGCACCTCAGACTTGGGAGCTTGACCATCTAACCACAGAGAAGGATCCGGGCCCAGGGGCAGCCCCGTCTGGGGCACACGTTCCATCAGGACCCTGGAATGGTAAGGATCACACAATGCACACTCAGACTGAAAGGTTGGCATATGTTCTGGAAACCTCAATTTCTTGACACTGACAGGTCCCCAAAGCCCCCTCTTCTGTACTCTGTCAGGACCCCGCTCCTCCCTCCTCCGCCCTCCACCTCCATGCACTGGGCCCTTGGGGACACCCTGAGATCTTTCCAGCAGGGAACTGTGTGCACAGCTTCTATAAAGAGAGGCTCTTGAGAGAGCAGTACCGTGTGAATGAATCAATGAATGAATTACATTGATGTGATGGACTTGTCAGTCCTGTGGCAGAGAGCTTGGTGTCATCAAGCTAGCACCCCTCCAGCCCAGGGCTCTGGCTCTCCCCAGACTTTGTCCTCAAGAACAAGGCTCAGATGCTGGCCTCGCCTCCTTTTTTTGTTTATAGATATTTGCATTTTGATCACTTAAGACTTCAAGGAGACAGGAAAGAGAGCACTCCAAGGCCTCTGTAACTCCCTACCTCATTTGCATCAGCAAATCTGCATACAAATGGTAGAGCCACCCTGTGAAGGCTGTCACTTGGGACATCCTCAGAATCTCCTTCACAATCTCCATAGCTGCCGATACCAATTTGCCTGTTACCAAATTAGACCCAGTAATGAGCTGCCAGCTGGCCACGGGGAGGGCCCTGGGGAGGGCACTGCAGACTGCTGGCTGCTTCTGGGAGTGCAACCCTGCTGGTGGGGGGTAGGCCAGGCACCCTGGAGATGGACCACAGCACCCACGCAGGCAGTGGGCGGCGCTGGGATGTGCCCCTGGGCCCTGGCCAGGGGTGCCAGGCAGGAAGCTGGGGCTGTCTCCCCAGCAACACACCCCCCCATCAGGCCTCTTTCCAGATGAGGCCTTGAATCTGCAACTTAGCGGAGGCGGCTCTGCTGTGTTTATGAGGAGCACTTATCACATTTTCACAGACAATACAAACATAATTCTAAGTATCAAACATCTTCAATGTCTTTATTCCTCAGGAAGTGACAGTAAACATTCTCTATTAATGGGCCGTTCCCTGTGAGGAGGAGATAAAACTTCCATTCTTCCAGGCTTCCAAAGCACAGTTCACTCCCCAGAAGACATGTTGGTCTCAGGGCCCAGCTCTCCCTCTTGAGCTAACTTGGAGTCACGGCGTCTGCAACAAGCTCCTGAAAAGCCTAATTCAAATTCCAGCTTTAAAACAAAGTCCATTTTGTGGTGTTTCCTGACCCCCATCCCTGACCTCCATCCCTGGCCCCATCCCAGACCTCTATCCCTGACCTCCATCCCTGACCCCCATCCCTGACCACCATGTGGGCTCTCCTTTCTTTGCTTTCATCACTCCAAATCGTGGGAGTATAGCAACCTCAAGTTCCTCCAGCTATGCAGGCTCAGAGGACCCTCTCCCACAGGTCCTCCCACTGGCAGATATACTACTACTTATTGGCAAGACCACTACTACACATGGACACAGCACATTTTAATTTGGATGTTGCCTCTTTTCTACTCTGAAACATAAGTGCACACAGAGTGTTGTGGATGGAAAAGAACTCTGACTCTGTAAAACAATGTGAAGAGCTTTATTCTGAGCAGAGTACGCGTGACCGTGGCCCGGAGAGCCACACCCCAGAAGCCTTGGGCAAGGAGTCTCACTGTGGTGGGGTCACAGTGTGGTTTCACACCTTTCAGGGAGACGGGCATTACAGATGAAGTCAAAAATCAGTACATGAAGGGGCACACTGGTTTGGCCTGTAAAAGCAGGACATGACGAGGTAGGGATCACGGGTTACAGGTGGGTTTGAAGTCTAGATTTGTGATTGGTTAAATAAACTGACGACCTCCAGGTGTGGTTCAAGCGTTGTCTTGCTCAATCTTAGCCTGTTAACCACAAAGAACATGTCCAGGAAGGGAGGGGTGTGCCAGAGCCTGTCTGACCCCCCTTCTCATGCACTCAGCTTGAGGGCACATTTAGGGCACTTTGGGGGGCTTGAGATGTATTCTATTTCATAGCATACACCTCATTCCAAAGGATGTGCTAAAAGAATAGATTCAGAAATTCAAACCACCTTCCAATTGTGAAGGGAAAGTGTCCGTGCACTGCTAGCTGCTGTCTTAGGAAGCAGAGACACTTCTGGAGCCCCAGTGTGCCCCAGGTGCCCCGAGGGGTCCATTACCACCTGTCTGCATTTAGAGGCTCCCAGAAAGGCTGAGCTAGTAAAAGTTTGGGGGTTCCTAAACAATATTCCTCAGCAGTGAGATTTCAGGGCTGAAGTTATCGGCTGGCCGTAAAGATATCACAGCCTGAAGAAACGGAGGAGGCTGCCACATACAGGGGCGCTGGTCCCCCCTCAAGCAGCGCTGGCCAAGGAAACACCACCTGATCAACCAGCAGGAGGAGGGTATGAGCGCAGACCCTGAGCACCAGCCGTGGCCCTGTACACCCTCTGGCTTGTCTTCATGCCACTCGGGGACCGCTCATGGCTGGCGGTGCCTGGAACGGACAGTCACAGGCTGGGGGGATGAGACCAGGGGAGTTCGGAGCCCAGCCCCACCTGGCACTAGTTCTGTCTTTGGGCAAACCGTTCACGCATTTCTGCAGTTGAAGATAATGCCACCCACTTCAGCCTTTTCCCTGGGCCAAAGAGGACCTTACGTGAAATGCCGGGACACAGGAGTTGTTCAGCAGTGTCCTTCACTAGCTCAAGTTTACTGGTCTTCCCAGGAGCTCTGCCACTGTCAAAGGGTGACTACACGTTTTCCTGACGAGGATTCTGTGTTCAGGCTTCAGGAAGGGACGAGCTGGTGGATGTGCCTGCACAGGTGGCCCCACTGCCTGGCGCCTCCTTCTGCACCCCTGGATCCCTGCAGGGCACCTGGTACAGCTCTACTCATGTCTGTGGGCCTGTCCAGGGATGCACCCACCCTGGATGCTGGGGGCAGAAGGGACAGCCCGTGACCACTATACACAGCTAGAGAAGGCAGGAAGGAGCCTGGCCGGGCCTGTCGTCTGACTCACACTGTACTTCCTTACGTGGCTCGGGGTGAGAGGAACCTGACAGACAGCTTTTCTGTTTGCTTTCTGTCTGTCCTGCTTGTCTGCCCAGGCTCCACAGACTCAGAAACACTCCTGAACAATTCACAGCTGGAGAAGTCCCATCCCAGGCTGGCTAGAACTCTACCCGCCCTGAGAGGGAGGCCGAGCACCCTGCACTGGTCAGTTGCCCACGGCTCTGACCTCCCTGACCAGGGCTGTGCACGTGGTCCTGGGATGTGACCAGTGAGTGGGCGCCACACTTGGGCACACGGGTATCTCAGAGGCAGCCGTGGGTGGGGGGCTCACTGTGGCGGGCACAGCGTGCTGTCCATCACCCAGGCTCCCCTTGCAGCTCCACACTGGAAACTTTGGAGCAGTCGAGGGAGCAGTGAAGGAGCGGCCAGGAGCCCTCCAGAGAGGTCAAGATGGCGGGGAAGGAGGATTGGTCTGTGCTAATAAGTGCCGTGCATGAAGCAGCCCAGGAAAACAATTTAATTCCAATCTTCTCCCATGAACGCGTTCCTGCTCACCCATGAGCGCAGAGCATCTGCTAATGAGCACCGAGCAGGAGGAGCCCCCTCTCGAAGGGGCCTCCATGTTCAATTAAAACGAAGGCACCATTGTCAGACAGTGTTTATCTGAAAATATCAAGATCATTAGTAACTACAGGATCTTTTATGCAAGTTGACATTTAATTTTTTTTTTTTTTTATTAAATCATAGCTGTGTACATTGATATGATCATGGGGCATCATATACTAGCTTCATAAACCATTTGACACATTTTCATCCCAATATTCAACATAGCCTTCCTGGCATTTTCCCAGTC
>CAUYPK010004767.1:0-11839 GCA_963574355.1 Loris lydekkerianus
TTCGATCCTATAATTCCTCTTCTAGGTTTATACCCAGAAGACCAAAAGTCACAATATAACAAAGACATCTGTACCAGAATGTTTATTGCAGGCCAATTCATAATTGCTAAGTCATAGAAGAAGCCCAAGTGCCCATCGACCCACAAATGGACTAGCAAATTGTGGTACATATATACCATGGAATACTATGCAGCCCTAAAGAAAGATGCAGACTTTGCCTTTTTCATGTTTACATGGACGGAGCTGGAACATATTCTCCTTAGCAAAGTATCTCAGGAATGGAAGAAAAGGTATCCAATGTACTCAGCCCTACTATGAATCTGAACTATAGCTTTCACATGAAGGCTATAACCCAACTATACCACAAAACTATGAGGAAAGGACCAAGTAAGGGGAAGGGAGGGGGTTGGTTTGGGTGGAGGGAGGGTAATAGGTTGGGGCACATCTATGGTGCATATTTTTATCTATATATATAAAAAAAAAAGAAAATAGGTGAATATATTGTGGTACTGATTAGCTATGTTTTTCAAGGCTCAAATGAGCATCTGAAAACAAAATAGATAAAGTTTCCTTTTCATTTTCCCAAAATGGAAAATGGCATTTGAGCAGATGTCTCTCCAACCAACAATATTTCCGTAAGAAGTATTTATGTACCATCTTCTCTCATTAGGCAGTTTCCTGATAGGAAACACTTTAACCAACTCTATTGGGTGGATATTTTGTAGTTTTTTTTGTTTGTTTTTTGCAGTTTTTGGCTGGGGCTGGGTTTGAACCCGCCACCTCCAGCTTATGGGGCCAGTGCTCTAGTCCCTTGAGCCACAGGTGCCACCCTATTTTGTAGTTTTTATTTCAGATTTTTGTTGTTACTTAATTTTCTGCTCAAAAGAATTCGTTCTTTGGGAGAGTTAAATATGATTTTAAGTCATTTTGTTATATCCCATCTTACACTAAGTCAACTTATGTCGAGAGAGTAACTGCTGCATGCAAGGCAGTTTGCTTTCTGTGTGAAGATAAATAAGACACAGCTCTTGTCTTTAAAAAAGCTCACAAAGTCAAGAAAGAAGGAGGGAGGGGTGCGGAAAGGAAGAGCAGAGACAGAGAAAAAGGGAGGTGGGTGGGGCCTTGGGGTATGCCACACCTTTTGGGGGCAAGACAAGATTGCAAGAGGGACTGTGCCTAACAAATGCAATCAGGGTAACCTGGTTTCTTGTACCCTTGATGAATCCCCAACAATAAAAATAAATAAATAAATAAGCTCACAAACTCATGAAATAACACTAAAAGCTAAATGGCCATACTAAGCACAGTAAATAATTGTATGTTCTGGAAAACATCATGAAAGAATTAATAACTTTTCCTGAAGGTATAGGGAAAGCATGACACAGCTGGTGACCTTTGGGCTCTTACTATTGAAGTGGGGGTAGTAATTTGACAAGTGAATTAGAAAGAGAAGGAATGTATTCAGAAAGAGGGAACATGGTGTTCAGAGGTAGCAATTTTTGAATAAAGATGACACATTGAGAGGACAGCAAAGTAAAGTTTGTTTTTTTATTATAAAAAAACATGGGATAATGCTAACAACATCAGTATGCAGAACATACTGAAGAAAAGAGAAACTGCAGGCCAAGAGAAGAGATCAGAGGAAAATGCAAGTGAGATAAAATATGAAACTGGAATAGGGTATCATCACTAAATTAATAAGAGGAACAGAAAGTTGTAAAAAATATTTCTAATGTATAATTGACAAGACTTTTAGTGGTTTTTTGTAAAGGCGATTCTTGGGATAGAACGTGAGAGCTTTAAGGCAGAGGTTCTATTTTATTATACTTTAAGCTAGCTATATTGGCAGTAGAAATAGTATGGGAAAAGCAAATGCTTCCCTCAATCACATTCTCCAAAGTGATATTTCTCAAACATTTTAAAGATACTATGTTGATTTATAATAGTAAGTTCTGATGGAAAAATTAATAGAGGAAGCAAAGTGAAAGTTCACGTCTTTCTACATAGTATGATTTTAGAATCTGAATGGTTGGGCCATGGAATGTATACAACATGTGAGCATGGGCACTTCCACATCATGGGCTTCATCCATCTCCAACCTATTTACAAGATGAAATTTCCAGCTTGTTGCTACCCCCTGACTTTCTTCCCTTTGTAACAGATTCCCAAAAACATTCTGAATAATTGGTGCTTAGTGAACACCTGTTATACACATGGGTTTATAAATGAGTGAATGATGCCAAAAGCCAAACTTCTTACATAAACACTGTGTAGAGATCTAAAAGAAGTAAATTACCAGGTGATCAGTCTTCACAAGTAAAAGCAAAAGTAGTTTTTACATTTGCATACAGTACAAGGCTGATGTGAGATGATTGCAGCACAGACATGAAAAAACAAGAAGAGCCTGTAAATAAGAATTTCCTCAAAAGAGAAATTTATACATGCTGTGTGCAGTGTGCCTGAAAAAAAAAAAAAGATGTAAGTTGGGGTTAAAAAGGTAGGTAGGAGGCAGATCACATAACACTCTGCAGATCACATAAGGGCTTGTCCATTATACAAAATGCAGTAGAAAGATAGTGAATAAGATAAGATGGTGAGATTTGTTATATAAAGTTAAATCTATCTGCAGTAAGGATAACTTATTAGGTGAGTATTACATTGGATAATGGAGAAATAAGTTAGAGGTTTTGATATTTGCTTGTTTGTTTGCAGATATTTGAGTGGCTTTGGTAGCTTTGGAAATCATACAGGATGGATTTAAGAAGTATTTACAAGGTAAACTAGACAGGGTTTGATGATGAATTGGAAATGTCACATAAAAAAATGCATGCTGTGGCCTTCCATTGAGACAGGAGAGAATACGGTATGCAAGGCAGGTGGTAGAGTGAAGATAAGATTATAATATTTGTTGTAAATATATCCAAGCAGAGAGGACAAGTTTATAAAGAGGTCTAGGATGAAGACATCACCACAAAAGCCATCTGCACATATGCAGTAGCCAAACTAAATTTCCTAGGGAAAATTTTTATTATGAGAAGAAAAAAAATTTAAATCAGTTTTGAAGAACTCTAAATATTTATTGGACAATTTGGGCACATGAGACAGAAAAAGTATGACAAGAAATGCAGAGGCTAACTCAGGAGTGTGCTGTGTCATGGAAGTCCAGGGATAAGAGAGTTTCTACTTAGAAAGTACTACAAGAATTACATTACACACTAACTCAATGAGAACTATTTTCTTCAGTGATGTGGTGGCCCTTGGTTGACCCTAAGGAGAACTATTGCAAGAAAGTCATGGAAGCCAGGCTGGAATGTTTTGCAAAGTAAATAGCAGGTAAAAAAAAATAAAGAGTGAAGTATGAATCAAGGTCTTTCAAAAATGTCTTTGGAGAGAAAGAGAAGAATCTATAAATACAGGTTTAAAAGAAGATCCTTTTGTTGTTGTTGAGACATTATTTTTTTTTTTCTTAGTAGGAGACACTTTGCCATGTTTTAATACTTGGGAGAAAAATCCAATTGAGAGTGCAAAGTAGTAATAAATGAGGTTTCTCAGAAAGCATAAGGAAGTGATATTTTGAATCAGAGGAAGACAAAGAGAAAATAGGATAGATGCTGCACACATGAAAAGCACATTCTCAATGGTGTACCCAAAACTTGATGAAAGCAATGAATGTAGATATGAAGGAAAATAAAGCACAAATAAAGGATGAATTGTAGTCACTACTGGCTATAACATAGGTTTTGTGATGTGCTCAATTCCAATCAATTTTGTAAATTGGTGAAGTTATTAGTAACTCAGTTAAAGGAGATTGGAATGCAGGTAGAGTAAAATTATTATGGGGATAATTTGAATCTTATTATAACACATTAATTGAAAACCAATGAAGGCAAGAATGATATCAAAACATGAAGAGGTGAGAATTGCTTCTTTAGATGATGGTCACTTCCATATACAAGTGTCTCTTATACCAATGGTCTTGATGAAGATTAACTTTCCTCATAGACTAGGAAAATGTTAAGACTAAAGCAAAAAAGATCTCTAATACCCTTAAAAATCCTGTTTATGCTTATAAAGAGGATGTTATCTAGCCTTTAAAACTAGTTTAGGTGCTCCATTGCTCCTGATAGAAGTATCCTGTTTGGAGAATTTTTCATATTTCTTTGCTTGAGCAGATATTAATTCCCCAGTCTCTTGGTAGTTTAGAACTGCATGCATCTGTGAGAAATTGAGGAGATTTTTTCAAAAGTACCAGTCAGAAGTAGAATTCCATTCAGGGAAACGTGGTTTGACTTGGTCCAGGAGACACTCATTATTTGAACTTGAGCATAATGAGTTTGTTCTTGAGTGGAAAGGAACCTCTGTGATTACAAGGTCTTCCAGCCTGACTTAGTGACATTTTAATAATGGCTAACTGTTATCAAAAGAAACAGAGAGCAAAGGTTGTCTTTTGTCTTTTCCTTTCTAAATATAAAAACAGCTGTGTTACCTTAAAGTCATGCAAAGAAGCTATATTTCATAGGTAGAGCTGAGTAACACATAGTAATTATTAGCCAGTAACAAACTAGGGTTAGATATAAGATTATGGTTCCAGGTCTTCCACATTTGAAAGAGATATGGAGCCTCACAGCATTTTCAAGAAGAAAGTATACTTTTTCCAACACACAACCAAGGAATGGTAATGCCCCACTTGGTGAAGTGACTTTAAATGAGGGTCTCAAAACCCAGAGGGAATGTACCAAGAATAAATGGATGAAAGTGAGAACTGGAACTGTCAGCCTACGGCTGAAACATTGATCAAATGGCTGAGGAGGGAATAGTACAGTTAAGAGACCCTGAAAGAGCTTTTTCGCAACGGGTTTGCCACCAGAACACAGGTGTTGTGAAAACTGCCCATAGGATCCAAAATGGGGAAGGAAAAGACTCATATCAACATCGTTGTCATTGGACACGTAGATTCGGGCAAGTCCACCACTACTGGCCATCTGATCTACAAATATGGTGGCATTGACAAGAGAACCATTGAAAATGTGAGGAGGAGGCTGCTGAGATGGGAAAGGGCTCCTTCAATTATGCCTGGGTCTTGGATAAACTGAAGGCTAAATGTGAGTTGGGTATCACCATTGATATCTCCCTGTGGAAATTTGAGACCAGCAAATACTATGTGACTATCATTGATGCCCCAGGACACAGAGACTTTATCAAAAACAGGATTACAGGCACATCTCAGGCTGACTGCACTGTCCTGATTGTTGCTGCTGGTGTTGGTGAATTTGAAGAATGGGCAGACCCATGAGCATGCCCTTCTGGCTTACACACTGGGTGTGAAACAACTAAATGTTGGTGCTAACAAGATGGATTCCACTGAGCCGCCCTACAGCCAGAAGAGATACAAGGAAATCATTAAAGAAGTCAGCACTTACTTTAAGAAAATTGGCTACAACCCTGACACAGTAGCATTTGTGCCAATTTCTGGTTGTAATGGTGACAACATGTTGGACCCAAGTGCAAACATGCCTTGGTTCAAGGGTTGGAAAGTCACCCAGAAGGATGGCAATGCCAGTGGAACCACACTGCTTAAAGCTCTGGATTGCATTCTCCCACCAGCTTGTCAAATTGACAAGCCCTTATGTCTGCCTCTGCAGCATATCTACAAAATTGGTGGTATTGGTACTGTCCTTGTGGGCCGAGGGGAGACTGGTGTTCTCAAACCTGGCACGGTGGTCACCTTTGCTCCACTTAATGTTACAACTGAAGTAACATCTGTTGAAATGCACCATGAAGCTGTGAGCAAAGCTCTTCCAGGAGACAACGTGGGCTTCAATGTCAAGAATGTGTCTGCCAAAGATGTTCCTCGTGGCAATGTTGCTGGTGACAGCAAAAATGACCCACCGATGGAAGCAGCTGGCTTCACTGGTCAGGTGTTATCCTGAACCATCCAGACCAAATTAGTTCTGGCTACACTCCTGTACTGGATTGTCACTCAGCTCACATTGCCTGCAAGTTTGCTGAGCTGAAGGAAAAGATTGACCGTCACTCTGTTAAGAAGCTGAAAGATGGCCCTAAATTCCTGAAATCTGGTGATGCCACCATGGTCGATATGGTTCCTGGAAAACCCACGTGTGTTGAGAGCTTCTCAGACTATCCTCCTCTGGGTCATTTCACTGTTTGTGACATGAGACAGAGAGTTGCTGTTGGTGTCATCAAAGCAGTGGACAAGAAGGCTGCTGGAGCTGGCAAGGTCACCAAGTC
Source organism: Loris lydekkerianus (assembly GCA_963574355.1). Classification (NCBI taxonomy): domain Eukaryota; kingdom Metazoa; phylum Chordata; class Mammalia; order Primates; family Lorisidae; genus Loris; species Loris lydekkerianus. The sequence continues at coordinate 6,250 of CAUYPK010004767.1, forward strand.
TGCCCAGAAAGCTCAGAAGGCTAAATGAATATTATCTCCAATATCTGTCACCCCAGTCTTAATCAGTGGTGGAAGAATGGTCTCGAAACTGTTTGTTTCAATTGGCCATTTAAGTTTAAAAGTAAAAGACTGGTTAATGATAACAATGCATCGTAAAACCTTCAGAAGGAAAGAAAAATGTTTTGTGGACCATTTGTTTCTTTTTGAGTTGCAGTTTTAAGTTATTAGTTTTTAAAATCAGTACTTTTTAATGGAAACAACATGACCAAAAATCTGTGACAGAATTTTGAGATCCATTAAAGCAACGTTTAATGAGAAAAAAAAAAGAAAAGAAAAAGAAAAAGATGCTTGAGGCTCAGCACCTGTAGCTCAGCGGCTAGGGTGCCAGCCACATAGACCAGAGCTGGCAGGTTCAAATCCAGCCTGTGCCTGCCAAATAACAATGGCAAACCAAAAAATAGCCAGGCATTGTGGGAGGCTGAGGCAAGAGAATTGCTTAAGTCCAAGAGTTTGAGGTTGTTGTGAGCTATGACACCACAGCACACTACTGAGGGCGACATAGTGAGACTCCATCTCAAAAAAAAAAAAAAAAAGAAAGAAAGAAAGAAAAGAAATGAAGTATTAATACATAGTACAAAATGAAAACATAATGGGTAGTACAAGAAGCCAGTTCCAGAAGTCCACATATTATATATAGTCCATTCATATCAAAGTCCAGTATAAGGAAATTTATAGAGAACTAAAGCAGATTATTGTTGCTAAGAGCTGGGACGGAAGTGGGGAGAAAGTAGAGCTTGGGGGTGATAGTTAAAGCATATGGGTTTTTTGTGGTGATGAAATATTCAAAAATTGTGGTGAGGGTTTCACATATTTGTGAAAATACTAAAAAAATGTTCATTATATCTTAATAAAACTGTTATTTTTTTCTTAAAAATGTAAAACATTTCAAATCATACATCTTATGCTCTCTGACCACAATGAAATCAATCTCAAAATAAATGACAGAAAAATAGCTGAAACAAAAGCCCTTCAAATATTCAGAAAGTGGTAACAGCTTCCCTGCAACTGGGCATGGTGAATCTGGGAAATTAAGACTCCAGGCATCTCTGGCTGGTGGGATCTGCCTACAATCATCCATTTGAGGATACAGGGAGTTAGCAAGGGACTTCTGGACCACAAGAGGAGGACAAAAACAGTGGACAACAGGCAAGTGGTTACGTGTGTTCGATCGACCTAATCCTGCCGGCAGCCATAAGCACAAGCAGCATCGAGACTGCAAACCGAAAAGGCCTTACCTGTGAACTGTTTCAGTGTTTTTGGACTTGGCACTCAGTTGAACTGCCTTGGGGAGACCTTGAGCAGAAGTGTGGAAAGCCACTGAGCTGGACAAAGCTAATAGTGTTCTGCTGTGGGCCACAGGGAGCCATTGTGAGAGAACTGCCCCGGCAAGCTCTGCCCTCAGGGTCACACAGCAAGGATCAGGTGGAAGCTAGTAACCTAGTGACTGAGCAGCCTAAAGGCAGGGACTGAGCTACCTTATAGCCTTAATCCTCAGGGGCAGAGTGATACTGTTTTTGGCACACTGAAGCCTCGGGCTGTTGCCCTGGGTAGAGTGCCATGGCATCACAGATCACAGCAACCTCAAACTCCTGGGGTTGGCACCACCCGGACCTCAATAAGAGCTGTGCCACAAGCCCGAACCTGCAACCTGCACCTGCCGGGACGCCGCATGCCCTGACCAGGAACTGTGGAAGCCACGCAACAATGCATCCTCCCTCCTGTACCCTCCATGATGCTACACCAGCCCACTCGTCTGGCCAGGTACTCTGGTAGCCGCGTGCCCTCCAGACCCGTCTCTGCCTCTGTGCAGAGCCCTTTTTCTGGCAAGAGACTGCTGGAGCCTTGGGCTCTCTGTGCAAAGTCACTGGGCGCCAGGCACTCCCAGAACCATGAGCACCACCTCCCGCCCTATTGCTGGATCTGTGTCACACTCCGAAGCTGCTTCCACAACCAGAACTCCCTGGCTGGGGCAGCCCCAGAGGAATTACACAGGGTCACTCCCTACAAAGATCCAGCAATAATAGAGTGATCCCACTGGGGTCTAATCTTGGAGAGACACCTCCCCAACTCTGAGGATGGCCAGAGGCAATGGTGAAAAATAATCATGAGGTGAAATCAACAAAAAACTCTGGCAATATGAATAATTAGAGTAGATCAACTCCCTCAAGGATCAATGAGGCAGACAAAGCATAAGAACCCACCCACAAACAAATAGAAGAGATGTCAGAAATCGAATTCAGAATCTGGATAGCAAATAAGATCGAATTAGAATTCCAAGGAGTAACCCAAAAGATATCTCAAGAATTCAATGAATTCAAAGACCAAATGACCAAAGATTTTGACACATTGAGACAAGAAGTTGCATCCCTCAAAGCTCTGTGAAACACAGTAGAATCCCTCAGTAACAGACTGGAGCAAGCAGAAGAAAGGATTTCTAACATTGAAGATAAAGTTTTCAAACGCTCCCAAACCCTCAAAAAAGAAGAGAAATGGAGAGCAAAAACAGACCACTCTCTCAGAGAGCTCTGGGATAATTAGAAAAAAACAATTATTCGTCTTATAGGGATCCCTGAAAGTGATGAAGTGGCTTCACAAGGCACAGAGTCTCTTCTCCATGAGATTATGAGAAAGAACTTTCCAGATATGCCAAGAGATTCTGAAATTCAGATAGCAGACAGTTTCATAACCCCAGCTCGACTCAACTTGAATAAGATATCCCCCAGACACATCATAATCAATATCACAAAAGTTAATATGAAGGAGAAAATTCAGAAAGCAGCCAGATGAAGGAAAACTATCACCTACAAGGGCAAGAATATTAGAATAACTTCAGATCTGTCTGCTAAAACCTTTCACACTAGAAGAGGATGGTCATCGAATTTTAATCTCCTAAAACAAAATAACTTTCAACCCAGGATCCTGTACCCAGCTAAACTGAGCTTCATTTATAATGGAGAAATTAGATACTTCAATGACATTCACATGTTGAAGAAATTTGCCATAACTAAACCAGCTATCCAGGATATTCACAGACCTATCCTCCATAAAGACCAGTGAAATCCTCCACCACAAAAGTAAACCCACCCAGAAAATTTTGATCAAATTTCAACATCCACAGTTGCAAAAGGATTAAAAATGGCCACCGGACTCTGAAAGGCTTATCAATATTCTCAATTAATGTAAATGGTTTACATTGTCCTTCAAAAAGGCATAGGTTAGCTGACTGGATACAACACCTCAAGCCAGATATCTGCTGCATATAAGAATCGCATCTTACATTAAAAGGCAAATTTAGACTCAAAGTGAAGGAATGGTCATCTATACTCCAGGCAAATGGAAAGGAGAAAAAAAGCAGGCATTGCATCCTATTTGCAGATGCAATAGGCTTTAAACCAACCAAATAAGGAAGAATAAGGATGAACACTTCATATTTGTTAAAGGTAATACTCAATGTGATGAGATTTCAATTATCAATATTTATGCACCCAACCAGAACACACTTCAATTTATAAGAGAAACTCTAACAGACATGAGCAACTCGATTTCCTCCACTTCCATAGTAGTTGGAGATTTTAACACCCCTTCAGCAGTGCTAGATAGATCCTCCAAAAAGAAGCTAAGCAAAGAAATCATAGGTTTAAAAGTAACCTTTCAACATTTGGACATAACAGATATCTATAGAACATTTCATCCCAACAAAACTGAATACATAGTCTTCTCATCAATCCATGGAAAATTCTCCAAAATCGACCACATACTAGGCCACAAATCTAACCTCAGCAAATTTTAAAAAATAGAAATTATTCCTTGCATCTTCTCAGACCACCATGGAATAAAAGTTGAACTCCGTAACAACAGGAACCTGGATACCGATACAAAAACATGGAAGCTAAAACTTATGCTGAAGTATAGATGGGTTATAGACAAGATTAAGAAGGAAATCACAAAATTTTTGGAACAAAACAACAATCAAGACACAAATTACAGGAATCTCTGGGATACTGCTAAGGCAGTCCTAAGAGGGAAATTTATAGCACTGCAAGCCTTCCTCAAGAAAATGAAAAGAGAGGAAGTTGATAACTTAATGGGACATTTAGAGCAACTGGAGAAGAAAGAACACTCCAACCCCAAACACAGCAGAAGGAAAGAAATAACCAAAATCAGAACAGAATTAAATGAAATTGAAAACAAAAGAATTATAGTACAGATCAATAAATCCAAAAGTTGGTTTTTTGAAAAGATCGATAAAATAGATAAACCTTTGGCCAACCTAACCAGGAAAAAGAGAGTAAAATCTCTAATTTCATCAATCAGAAATGGTAATGAGGAAATAACAACAGACACATCAGAAATTCAAAAAATCCTTAACAAATGCTACAAGAAACTTTTCTCTCAGAAATATAAAAATCTAGAAGAAATCAACCAATACCTGTAAGTATGCCACCTGCCAAGACTTAGCCAGAATGAAGTAGAAATGTTGAACAGGCCTATATCAAGTTCTGAAATAGCACCAACTCTACAAAATCTTCCTAAAAACAAAAGCCCCGGACCAGATGGCTTTACATCAGAATTCTACCAAACCTTTAAAGAACTAGTACCTATATTACTAAACCTCTTGCAAAATATAGAAAAAGAAGGAATACTATCCAAGACATTCTACAAAGCAAACATCACCTTGATTCCCAAACCAGGGAAAGACCCAACAAGAAAAGAAAATTATAGACCAATATCATTAATATTAATAAATATTGATGCTAAAATATTTAATAAGATCCTAACAAACAGATTTCAACAACACATCAAAAAAATTATACACCATGACCAAGTCGGATTTATCCCAGGGTCTCAAGGCTGGTTCAATATATATAAATCTATAAATGTAATTCAGCACATAAACAAACTAAAAAATAAGGACCATATGATTCTTTCAATTGATGCAGAAAAAGCTTTTGATAATATCCAGCATCCCTGCAAGATCAGAACACTTAAGAAAATTGGTATATAAGGGACATTTCTTAAAATAATAGAGGCCATCTACAGCAAACCCACAGCCAATATTGTATTGAATGGAGTTAAATTGAAATCATTTCCACTTAGATCGGGAACCAGACAAGGTTGTCCATTGTCTCCATTGCTCTTTAACACTGTCATGGAAGTTTTAGCCATTGCAATTAGGGAAGAAAAGGCGATCAAGGGTATCCACATAGGGTCAGAAGAGATCAAACTTTTGCTCTTTGCAGATGATATGACCACATATCTGGAAAACATTAGGCATTCTACAAAACTACAAAACTTTTAGAAGTGATCAAGGAATATAGCAATGTCTCAGGCTACGAAATCCACACCCATAAATCTGTAGCCTTTGTATATACCAACAATAACCAAGCTGAAAAAAACAGTCAAGGACTCTATTCCTTTCACAGTAGTGCCAAAGAAGATGAAATATTTGGGAGTATACCTAACAAAGGACATGAAAGATCTCTACAAAGAGAACTATGAAACTCTAAGAAAAGAAATAGCCAAAGATGTT
>CAUYPK010004768.1:0-35554 GCA_963574355.1 Loris lydekkerianus
GGAAGATATTGGCCTGGGGAAAGATTTTATGAGGAAGACTGCCACGGTAATTGCAACAACAGCAATAATAAACAAATGGGATTTAATCCACAGGTTTTTCCCTCCACCTTAATCTTATCCCTTTCTTTTTCTTATAAGTTATGTGTTCAAAGACTCAGATAATCTATATCAGGCATCCTCAAACTTTTTAAACAGGGGGCCAATTCACTGTCCCTCAGACCGTCGGAGTTTAAAAAAAAAAAATTATGAACAAATTCCTATGCACACTGCACATATCTTATTTTGAAGTAAAAAACAAAATGGGAACAAATACAATTCACACTGCTTCATGTGGCCCGTGGGCCATAGTTTGAGGATGCCTGATCTAAACTGTCTAAATTTCTTAGTGTTTGGATTTCACTAACTTTGTGGTTTTAGCTAACTTCTTTTGTTCTCTTTTCTCTATTTCCTAAAAAATGGCACAGAATTTGGAGGACTCAGATTCATTCTGGCAGACAGCAGGAGGCACATAATGTTCTGTTTCTGTTCTTGTTAGCAGACATTAAAGCTCAACATATAGATCTGTCAATTCATTGAATGGTGGGCAGTTGTAAGTAGTAATATACTATCATTGAAAATAATTATCATCCAACAATTTTAAGTAAAAAGATAATTTCATCATCTATTTTTTGTTACCCAATGGCATAGTCATATAGGAAAAACAGAGTAAAGGCTTGATCCTTTCTCTTTACCATCTTTTAAAGGTAATCATTGATTATTTTTAAATAATTAATTAAATAATATGAATTAGTAGATTTACATGTATTTGTTGATTATTTTGTTTACTGATGCTAAATTATCCCATCTTTGGGATGAACTCAAAGAACTCTCATATTATTCTATTGCTGTGTTTCTAAGTAATCTTGGCTTCTTTTTTGGCAAATTATTTTGGGCTCATCTTGTTCATAGCATGCTCCAGATTTGGAATCAGTCATTTCTCTAAGAAGCTCTTCCTTCTATTAAAAAATTTACAAATCATGATCAAGTAGGCTTTATACCATGGAGGCAAGGTTGGTTTAACATATGCAAATCCGTAAATGTAATTCACCACATAAATAGAAGCAAAAATAAAGACTGTAAAAAAAAAAAAAATGCAGTCTTTTGCAATAAAGAAGCAAAAAAAAAAAAAAAAAGAATGATTCTCTCATCAATAAATGCAGAAAAAGAATTTGACAAAGTTCAGCATCCTTTTCTGACAAGAATGCTTAAGAAAATAGACATAGATGGCACATTTCTTGAACTGATTGAAACCATCTATGACAAATCAATAGCCAATATCATACTGAATGGAAAAAAAAAAAAAAGCTGAAAGCATTTCCACTTAGAACCGGAACCAGATAAAGATGTCCACTATCACCACTACTATTCAACATAGTTCTGGAAGCCCTAGACAATGCATAAGACAAGAGAAGGATATAAAGGGCACTGAAATGGGGGAAGAGGAGGCCAAATCTTGCTCTTTGCTGATGATATGATGTTGTACTTAGAAAACTCCAGAGATTCAACCACAAGACTACTGGAAATGCTCAAGAAATACAGTAATGTCTCAGGGTATAAAGTCAATGTCCACAAATTAGTAGCCTTTGCATGTTCCAATAACAGCCAAGTTAAGAAGCAAATCAAAGACACAATACACCTCAAAGTAGCTTCAAGAAAATGAAACACCTGGGAATATATCTAATGAAGGTGGTAAAGGATCTCAGCAAGGAGAATTATGAATGCCTAAGAAAATAAATAGTAGAAAACATTAACAAATGGAAGAATATACCATGCTATTGGCTGGGGAGAATCAAAATTATTAAAATGTCTATTATACCAAAAGCAATCTACAGATATAATGCAATCCTCATTAAAATACCAACATCATACTTTGAAGAAATGGAAAACATAGCTCTTTATTTTGTATGGAATCAGAAAAGAACACATATGACCAAGGCTATTCCTAGTAATAAAAACAAAACTATAGGCATCACTCTCCCAGACTTCAGGTTATATTACAGTTCCACAGTGATCTAAACAGTATTGTATTGGCAAAAAAATAGAGACGCAGGCATACAGAACAGAATAGAAAACCGAGAGATGAAATCAGCCTCTTATTGCCATCTGATCTTCGATAAATCAAACTGAAGTATACACTAGTGAAAAGAATCCCTATTCAATAAATGGTGCTGGGAGAACTGGAAAACCACATGTAAAAGACTAAAACTGTACCTGCATCTTTCACCACTTATAAATTAAAGATTTAAATCTAAGACATGAAATGATAAAAATTCTAGAAGAAAATGTGGGAAAAACTCTTGATGATATCGGCCTGGGGTAAGTTTTTGTGAAGACTCCATTGGCAATCTCAATAAGAACAAAGACAAATAATTGGTAATTAATTAAGCTAAAAAGCTCTCAGACAGCTAAGGGCACAACAATTAAAGCAAATATACAGCCTTCAGAATGGGAAGAGATATTTGCATGTTATGAATCTGACAAATGGTTGATAACTAGAAAATATACAGAATTCAAATTAATCAACAAAAAGAAAGCAAACAATCTTATTCATCGCTGGGCAAGAAACATGAACTTTTCTGAAGAAGTCAGATAAATGGCCAATAAACACATGAAAAAATGCTCATCATCTGTAATCATCAAAGAAATGCAAATCAAAACTACCCTAAGATATTACCTAACTCCAGAGAGAATAACCCACATCACAAAATCCCAAAACTGTAGATGCTGCTGTGAATGTGGAGAGAAGGGAACACTTTTAAACAGTTGGTGGGATTGCAAACTTATGCAGCATCTTTGGAAAGAAGTATGGAGAATCTTCAAAGAACCCAAAATAAACCTTTCATTTGATTCTGTAATCCCATTACTAGGTATCTACCCAGAAGAAAAAAAAAAAAATGATTTTATCATAAGGACATTTCTCATTAGATTATATATCAAAGCTCAATTTATAATCGCCAAGATGTGTAATCAATTCTAGTGCTCATCATCCTATGAATGGATTAATAAACTGTGGTATATGTATACCATAGAATACTATTCAGCCACAAAAAGATGCAGACTTTACATCTTTTGTATTAACCTGGATAGAGGTGGAGAATATTCTTTTTAGTAAAGTATCACAAGAATGAAAAGCAAGTATCCAATGTATTCAATACTAATATAAAGCCAGTAGATGGACTCCTACATAAGAGAAAAATCTCAATTTATTTCAAGTTGGATAGAGGGGGGAGGAGGGAGGGAGGAAGGGAGTAAGGAGGTGGTGTGCTCTCACCTAATGTACAAAATGTAAGGGTATATGGCACACCTCCTGGGTGAGAGACACAAGTACAAGGACCTTACCTAACAAATGCAAACAGTATAACCTGATCATTTGTACCTTCTTATTAATCTTACATTTGAAAAGCTCTTTTTTTTTTTTTAGAAAAAGGCGATTCAGAACTATGATCTTGTTTCTAATAATGCCATTCTAACATCACAGTGCTCCTTCGTTGGCTGTTTTTGAATGGTGTTATAGACTAAATATTTGTGTCCTCACAAAAATATGTATGTTGAAATTCTACCCCTCAAGATGATGGTAGTAGGAAGTAGGGTTTTTGGGAGGTGATTTAGGGACTCTCTGGGGTCTATTTCTAAGGACTGATTCACAGGATTAGGTCCTTAGAAAAAGAGACCCCGGAGAGGTCCTAAATCACGTCCCCAAAGCCCTATCTCCTACAGCCTTTAGTATCCTCTGTTCTACTTGTTATTGCTATGAGATCAACTTTTTTTTAGCTTCCAAATATGAGTTAGAACATGGAGTGTTTATGTTCCTGGCTTATTTCACTTAAGTTGATGTCCTCCAATTACATCCTTGTTTCTATCTTTATCTATCTACTGAATGATTCACAGGATTAGTGTCCTTAGAAATAGAGACCCCCACAGAGTCCCTTGCCCTTTCATCTTGTGTGGACACAGTGAGATCATGGCCTTCTATGAATCAGGAAGCAGACATTCATCAGACACACACTCTTTCTTGATTTCAGGCTTCTCAGCCTCCAGAACTATGAGAAAGAAATTTCTTCATTTATAAGCCATCTAGTTCATAGTACTTTGTTACAGCAGCCTGAATGAACTGAGACAAGCTGCGTTCTAAAACGCCTCTTTTTTTTGCCTTTACTTTCATCTGGACATTGACTTTCCTTCATGCATTTTTTATTTTATTAAAAAATGGAAATATAAATTTATACACATTTATTGGATATATGATGATGTTTCCTTCTATATTATGTGTAGTAATTAGATCAGGGTAATTAATATATCCATCATGTCAAACGTTTTTCATTTTTTTCCACGAGGGACATTAATATCCATTTTATCTATCTGGAACTATATAACATATTATTGTTAACTATAGTCATTCTATAGTGCTGTAGAACCATGGTCCCAACTCCTGGGCTGTGGACTGGTGCCAGTTTGTGGCCTGTTAGGAACACCGAAAGGTGGTGGGTGAATGAGGGACGTTCATCTGTATTTGCTTGCATTACCCCCTGACTTCTGCAGCTTGTCAGATATCCTGCTCACCCCATTCCTGGCCTGTGGAAAAATTGTCAGATTGTCTTCCATGAAACTTGTCCCTGGTGTCAAAAATGTTGGGGACCACTGCTTTAACAAATCACTTCCTAATCCTACCCTTTCCCTTGCCCTTCCCAGCCTTTAGTATCCTTCATTCTACTTGTTATTACCATAAGATCAACCTTTTTTTTTACCTTCCAAATATGAGTAAGAACATGGAGTATTTATGTCCCTGGCTTATTTCACTTAAGTTAATGTCCTCCAATTACATCCTTGTTTCTGCGAACAACAAGATTTCACTCTTTTTTATAGGTGAACTGTATTCCATGGTGTATATATGGTATACCACATTTTCTTTATTCATTCCATCTGTTGTTGGACACCTGAGTTGATTCCATAAATTGGCTAGTCTAAATAGTGATGCAAAAAAACATGTGCATGCAGATTGTCTTTGATATACTGATTTCTTTTTCTTCAGATTAATGCTCAGTAGTGGGATTGCTACATCATATGGTAGTTCTATCTGTAAGTTTTTGAGACCTCTGTACTGTTCTCTATAGTAGCTATACTATTTTTTGAGTTTACATTATCACTGACAATATTAAAAAATTCCCTTTTCTCTGCATCCTCACCAACATTTGTTATTTTTTTTCCTTTTCATATTATTAATAGCCATCCTAACTGGGGTACGTTGATATTCATTGTGGTTTTGATCTGCATTTCCCTGATGATTAGTGATGTTGAGCATTCTTTCATGTATTTATTAGCCATTTGTGTGTCTTCTTTTGAGAAATTTTTGTTCAGATCATTTGCCTGTTTTTCAGTTGGATTATTTGTTTATTTTTGCTGTTGAGATATCTGAGTTCCTTGTGTATTCTGGATATTAATCCTTGTCAGATGAATACTTAGCAAATACTTTCTGCCATTCTAATTTTTTTTCACTCTGTTGATTGTTTCCTTTGCTGTCTATGAACTTTTTAGTGGGGTATAATCTCATTTGCTTTTTTTTTTTTTTTTTTTGTTCCCTCTGCTTGTGAGGTCTTATTCATAAAAATCTCTCTCATACTAATATCCTGAAGCACTTCTCTGGTTTTCTTCTAGGAGGTTTATAGTTTCAGCTCTTTAATCCATTTTTAGTTAATTCTTCTGCATATAGATATCCAGTTTCACCAGCGTCACCCAGTGACTGTTCTTGGTCTTTTTTTTTGTGAAAAATCAGTTAGCTATAGAAACACAGATTAATTTCTGGATTCTCCATACTGTTCCTTTTGTCTCTGTTTCTGTTTTTATGCCAATATCATGTTGTTTTGGCTACCATAGTTTTGTAGTATATTTTGAAGTCTGGTAGTTTGGTGCCTCTAGATTTTTTCTTTTTGCTCAGGGTTTCTTTAGCTTTTCAGGATTTTTTTGTGATTTCATACAAATGTTAGGATTCTTTTTTCTCTTTCTATGAAGAGTATAATTGGTACGTTAATAGAGATTGCATTGAATCTTTAGACTGCTTTAGATAGTGTGATCATATTAATAATATTAATTCTTCCAATCCATTGAGCTTGGATGTCTTTTCATTTGTTTCCTCTTCTATCAATCAATCTTTCTTGCAATTTTTCACGTAGATATCTTTCACCTCCTTGGTTAGATTTGTTCCTAAGTATTTTATTTATTTTTATTTTGTTGGTAGCCATTGTAAATTGCTTTCTTAATTTCTTTTTCAGCTAATTCATTATTCATGTGTAGACATACTACTCTTTTTCTGTATGTTGATTTTGTATCCTGAAACTTTACTGAATTCATTTATAAGGTCTAAGAGTTTTTTGGTAGAGTCTTTAGGCTTTTCTACATGTAAGATCATGTCTTCTCATTCACTTTGATCCAACTTCTACAAATTTCTTTTCTTCTACTAATTTCAGTTTCTTTAGGTCCTGACTGTTCTTCATTTTGGACTTCTCTAGCTCCTTCAGTTTTTAAGGTAGTTTCCTTTTACTCTCCCACTGTTGGACTGGGCAAAATGTAGCCCAGTGTTAAGTGCTGTTTTCAAATGTTCTTGTCATAATTTCTAGTGAGCATATGTTGGCTATTATTATTGGTGTCTCTTGAGTTCAAAACCATCAGACATCTTATTATTTCTCTTTGCTTTTTTTCCTGCGCAAATACTGATACCATGTAGATCTTGTGATGTTAGGTGGTGTATGTCCACTTCTTTTGTTCTTTAGGGTTTGTGGGGATATCCTGTCACACAGTATGTTACAAATTCTATTCATGTATTTTTATTTGCTATCTAGTAACTTTATGTAAACATGCAAAAAGATTAAAAAACATCAATGTGGCCACCATATTCCCAGATTTTTATTTTTCCCTGATGTTGTGAGAATACAAAGACAAATAGTCCTGGTAAAATTTCTTCTTTACTTCTTTACAAATAGTACTGTTAAAATTTCTTTGTTAAATATTTTATGTGGAGTTCACTAGATAGTTTTATGACTATAATTCATGTTAAAATGATGTATAATCACAGCATAAATGATAATACTGTCACTTGAAAATATGATTTGTAAAATTCAGCTGTATTACTGTTATATGTCATCCTTTATTCATTTATTTTTTTTCAGTTTTCTATCATCTCTCTTGCTTTCTATTGTCCTACTACTTTCAAGATTTTATATACATCTTTTAATACTGTGTACCTTTCCTGGAACCAGCTTATAAAGAATTATTAATGTCCTTCTGGTACTTCTGCCTAACTCAGCACAAACCTGTCTTTATATAGACATATGAGATGCCTCATGGTATAAAAAAGTGACTTTATTTGATCAGTCTTATCAAAAATAACCAAACACAATTACTTTGAACTATAAACACAAACATCAGTTTGTTCTTCTTTCTCTCCCACTTTAAATTTTCAGTTTAGTCTTTAAATTTTGGAGCCAGGTAGGAGAAATATGGGATAGCTTTCTCTTGGCTCCTGTAAATAACCTGACAGAGAGACTTGTTGCTTAGCTAATGCCTAGTGTGTTTATTTGGAATACTCTGATGTTCAATTTTATTAGGCATTTATAAAACAAAGCTTGTTCCCCCCCCCCCGCACTGTAATTAGTATAATTAGAGTTTATGTGTGAAGTATCATATATCTATTGTGTGGAGGCTTTCCAGGATAACAAGGATACTGAATTACCTTACTAAGATTGTTCATTTCAACAATTAGTTTATGTAGAGTGTTTAATAATACCTCACATTGGAAAATTGAAGTTGCTATCAAAATAGCATTGAGTGATTTGGAATAAGAATATGCTTTTGCTTATACTCTGCCTGCAATGCAGGGATAACTGGACATAATGTTTATATATGAAATGAAAAACAGACCAGATCAAGATTATGGGATGGTTTTTTTTTTTCCTGAGAGGCTAACAAGAATAAGTGTCATGCCATACTAGCCCAGGGAACAAAACTGTAAATATAGAGGGAAGAAACAGGTTTCCAAGTTTATACTGCTGCTATCTTATGGGGATTAGCTTCTGTTGTTACCATAATGTGTTATGTTCAAAGGGGCAGACAGGGTTGTGTTGAACAGTCCCTGAGAGATTACCCAAAGGACTCAGTAGCAGCCTATGTTGGAGCAGCCTCACAAGTGAAAATAAACTCACGGCATGTGGTTATCTGCCTGGGAGTTCTTGCTTGTTCACTACACAGTTCATCTGAATGGAGAGCAAAAGTATTTCTTTTTCAAATAACAAAATGCAAAATGGCAAGTGTTATATTTTCTTCAGACCAGCACTAGCTGTCCAGTTTTCTAAACCTGATTTAAAAGTGGAGTTTGTAGATGGTATCCAGGAGCTGTCTTGTCCTTTTAGAGGGTCACATTTTTCAAATGTAGTTGAGCTTCATCTGAAGTGGCTCCTGTTACTTTAGACCAAGTTTTAATTGATATGCTTAGTCTATTTTCTCTTTACTTTCAAGCACCACTATTGATCACATGTTAAATTGGCCCAAGTTGCTATGCACAACATACTGTCAGCTCTGTTAACACACTTCTTTCTTTTTCCACTCCTTACTTAATCACTGTTTAAGTAAGTACATATAAAAGTAGAGTTGCTATGTAGATTTCCTGCATATGTGAATTTCAGAGAGACAAGTACTTTGCCAGGACATAGATGTAATTCAGGTGAGTGGGTAGATGATCCTGAAGGGCAGTTAGTGCTATGTGTTGTATGGAGAAGGGAGAGGTTTCCTGTATCTGTTCATTCTGTCTGATGTGGAAGAGATGTGGCTAAACATACAAAGAAGTTTTTATCTGTTTCTAGAAAACATTAAACCCTAATTATTTTAACCATTTCCCATTACAAATATCTACCCAAAACTACGTTTCCTGGAATTTACTTTGTTCTTTGGCTTTGTTCAGTAGTAGAGGTAGCTGCATAGCATCTGTATTTTTTTTTCCCTATGGGAAATGATTTTCATTAAATGTAGACAGAATTAATTATAACTTCCACTTGAAAGATTATGACTTGAAAGATTATGACTTAACATGGTGCTCTGCTCCATCTTTTGGAAATAGCTTAGGCACGAATTATTTCTAACTAGTATGTTTCCTCTGAATTACTGACCACTTTAAAAGAGTTAAAATTTTTTCATTAAGTTCATTCAATCTTCATGGCATTATCAGTAAAAGGGCAAATTGCAGAGACTGATATCATTAAAACCTTTGACTTCTAAAATTATAGGTTTCTGTTATGACTATGATCAGTTTTTTTTTTTTGTTTTTTTTTTTGAGAAAATGAACATGATCATGTTTATGGTATATAGCTCTGCTAAGTATGAGATTTATAGCTATATTGGAGATAGTTCTTTTTCACTGATTTAAACTGGAAGTGCTATCAAAACCACATACTACACATTCCATTTCAGGAGATTAAAAATTGCAGGTATCATTTCCTCATTTCCTAGGCATTTGTTAGTAGTCACGCAAACTAGGCAACTTGGATTCTCAACTGAATTGTAACACTAGGGTGGCTCCTGGATGATGTCACAAATAACATTTATTTTCAAAATTGCTGAGCAAAACCCGAAACAAAACAAACAATAGCCGTTAGTCATCTCGAGTCTCTTTTAACGTATGTCTCAAGGTAAATTTTAGGTAGCCTGAAGTTGGCAGATCAGGAGCAAGCCATCCCTGGGCCCAAGTTTCATTAGAACTCATGTCTCTGATGAGGAAAAAGTGTGGCAGGGACATTGAGTTGTCAAAGGAAATATTTGGGCCTCTCCAGAACCCTTCTTCTTGCATGTTGTAGAGCTGTTGAGAAGTGGTTGCTTAGTTAGAAATCACATTTTCCAGGATCTCCTTGCAATTAGATGCAGCCACTGATTGAGTTTTCACAAATGGAATGTGATCCGAAGTGATGCACATCACTTTCAGGTCGACTCATCAAACCCTTCATCTACTCTTCCCCAGACTCTTCTTTTTCTCTAGTTAGTTGGTATGAAGGTGACTCCAGGATAAATTTATAGGCTTTGTAATGAAGGTAAAGGAATTTATGTAATTCTGGGTTCCTATGGCTTCATTGAGGGCTACCCTCCTGTTCTCCTGTTCAGCAGTATTAGGTGAGCAATGCTTCAGTGAAGAACTTTTTCATTATGTTTGGTCTTAGACGTATTTGGTTGTATTTACTATAGCAGCTATGGGTTCTCTAGTAAGGCATGTAAATTCATCTAAGAATATATATGTCAGATGTAATAACTGAATTAAAGGCAGTGGGAAGGTTGATAGAGAAGAGAAATGTTATTTGGAGTCCTAAGTTGGTGAAGATATGATAAGGAAGGAGGGTACATTTAATCCATTTCATTTTTGAGCTAGGAAAAAACATTGCTAACTAGTTGTGGAGTTGGGCCAAGGATTCAAACATACTTATTCATTCATTCATTCCTTCATTCATTCATTCACTCTTTCATTCCACATTCTATGTGCAAATTCTGTCCTAGGTGTTGGAGATAACTCAGTTAAAAAGAGAGACCCCAAATTTTCAGACTATCCTTTTCTAAGCCTTAATATCTCTACTTACTAATACTTGCTTGTTTTTGGTTAATAAAATTATAATAACATCTTTAGTTGGAGTTGTGATATAAACAAGTAAAATTTCACTGTTGTTTGCTCTTATAAATTTAATTTTTTATTAATGTTAAGTGAATTTAGTTAGGGTCCTTTCTGAACAGGAAGAAAAATACTGTACGTGGATTTCTTTGGTCCTTTCTCCCAACTCTGGTTTGGTTCTGACAGCTGAACAAATGGGAATATGTATGAGGCTATAAAATAACTTCTGTTAAAATGTGCAAGATTCAACATTTAAAAGGAATTGCATTTCAACACAAGATAAAAATTTCCAGATTACTTTGAGAATTGGGGCTGTTACTGTCAATTCTAGTGAAAAAATTCCAACATGCTAAATTACCTGACAAGTTGTGGTGTTTTATGTGCTATATTGATATTAGAGTATTTGTTTTGCTTCAGTGGGTACTTAATTATTTGTTTCTTCTTGACAGTGTGCCAGAATTAATTCATAGCATTATGAAGCTACTTTAAACATCCTCTTGAGAGCAAGGGCTGGTTTCTGTAAACCTTGTGCATCATCTGAATGTTTTGTGGTTAGTTTTAATGCATTACATTAGGGTCATGAATTACCTTTAAAAAAAGAGAAAGTATAGGTTTCCCATCCTAACAGAGATCAGTGTGAATTCATGGAGACAAGTCTCTCAGGTGATGTGTGTTATAACACAGACACATTTCTTTCCCATTAGCAATTAGCATTTATTTTCTATGCAAAGCAAAAGTTTAAGCCAAAGGCTTTTTTTTTTTTTTAAACACAGAAGGCACAGAATGCATTTATCCAAAGGTTTTATAAATCCTTTGTTTTTAAAAATATTCTAGTAGTAGTAGCGGGAAAAGTGTGAGTAAATATAGTATTTATATATTATCTAAATATAACAATTATAAGCACAAAATCACAGAATATTAAATGATAATGTTTTTTATTTAGTACTAAAATGCCAAAATCAAAATTTTTTGTTTTGTTTTGCCTGGCAAGTAATTGAGCATATTAGAAAGGTAAAATAATTTTCTTTTGATATTCATGAGTATACTTTTTGCCCTAAAGAAAATGTTATTCTAGGAAGAGTGAAAATTTGCTTATATAGCTACTACCCCTTCTAGTAATGTGATCCCTTACTGTGTAAATGATGTTTTCTAATATCAAAATGACACTGATGGGTCAGATTTCATGGTCAGAAATTAGAAAGCCTCAATGAAGTTCCATTCTTTCATATAATTGTGTTAGCAATTTTGTAAGGTAAAAGTGGTCTTGCTAATTCATTTCTTGATGAATCCTTAAAATGCATTTAAATGTGATTCTCATACTGATGTTCTTCTTTTCTAGGGGTCTCAGTAGAGGCTGGTATTGTGGGAAAATATCTGTATGAATATGTCATCCTGTGATTTTCTAAAGTGGGTATTCAAGAGACACTTATAGAAAGGAAAGAAAAAGAAAGAATACGTTCTCTTACATTCATATGAGGCATGAGCAGTTTTATCTTTTTCCTGTTATAATGGCAGCAGAGACAAGTTGGTTATAGGTCAAAGAGAATAAAAGAGAAAAATGTTCCAAAATTGATAGTAACATTTGGTCTTTTGTGTTCCTTAGAGGTGCTAGCATTTTTTGATAATAACACTAGTCTTGCCAACGATTATGTGTGGAACTGTACCAATGATTCCTCATGTGTGTGCCCCATTTTTCCACCTTGTTCATTTTGTGAGGTCAGGTTAGAAAAAAATACTGACAATATCTAAACCTAGCTCTTGCTGTTTGGAGGAAGTGTTTTTATATTAATTCTGTAGCTTTATATGAAGTTGAAAAAGAACATCTTCTGAAAATAGGGGGTCTGTTCAGGAATCTAGGATCTGTATTTGGCAATGAGGGTTGACCAGTGCAATTGGTGGGCAGGAGAAGAAAAGAAAAAACAAATATATAGGTAGCATATTCAAATCATATTCAAACCTCAAATCCATGATATTAACTTAGATGATATTTTTTAGGTTCATTTTAAGAGTTCTCATAGGGAAAAAACAAAAAAGTCAAATAATATAATATTAAAATGCTAAAACGTAGTATTAAGGCAAAACTAATACATAGTTCAGACAAAGTATTTATCTTTTAGTAAGACCAGTTATATTTCGCTTAGTGTGAAGGTACACAATTTTTAAAATGTTTATACAAAAGTTGGTGACTTTTTCTATTTCCCACTGGTACACTGGAGAATAAAACCAGTTGTATCTTGTAGTATTATGTAGAAATTAGCAAATAGAATTTACTGAATAGAATAAGTAGTTCTTTTCTTTTTTTTTTAAAGAATGTGTTTATTTACATATTTCTTATTACCTGCCTTTACACTTTGTTTTTTGTGACTAAAATATTTATTTTTAATATATTTCTTACAGTGTGACAGTCTCCACAAATAAATCTCATCTTGCCTCTGAATTCTAGCTGAGTTCTAAACATAAAGTTCTTTGTTTAGGTACTTTGATTGTCAGAGCTGAACTCTGGTATCTATACTGTAGTGATACAGATGTGAAGACATTTAGTGATTATATGTATTTGTTTGGCTTTGGAATAAGTAGTTCTTTATGATAAATTTTGGTGGAATTCTTTATGTATTCTTTCATTTTCAGATATTATCAAGAAAAGAAACAAAAACAATGAGCACAGTGTAAAAAATAACTATTTGAGTCACTTCTTACGTTATTCTACCTGACAGTCATCATAGGACTATTCTCAGAAGAATGAATAACATACTTGAATTAACTGTGACATGTCATATATATGTATATGATACATACATATATATCTACACAAACTGAGTTTTTCATTTTTTAAAGAAAATAAGAATGTGATATTGTTCTCAACATAAAGCATTCTATAATGTTTTATATTAATAAGCAATAATCTTTGTAGATTCTGAATGTTAGCCCTTTGTCAGCTGAATAAATAGTTTGCAAATTTTTTTCCCCATTCTGTAGGTTGTCTATTTACTCTGTTGATTATTTCCTTTACCTGTGTGGAAAGTTTTTAATTTAATTAAGTCCCACTTATCTATTTTCATTATTGTTATATTTTCTCTTGGGGTCTTACTCATAAATTCTTTGCCCAGGCCAATGTCTAGAAAAGATTTTCCTGTATTCTTCTAGAATTTTTTTTTTTTTTTTGAGAGTGCATGCCAAGGCTTTATTTTGAAATTCTGTTCCAGATGTCACTCCACAGCCTACAGCACATCTTCATACTTGAAGGGAAAAATCTTTAAGAGTTCACCACATTTGGGTGTTGTTATTTTTAGCATAAGCTTTTGTTCTTCTATAAGAAGTGTCTCTTTGGTTCCAAATCACAGAAATGTCAATGAATGTTACTTCCATTGTATAATAATTTAAAAGTTGCCTATAAATTGAAATTTGACATGATGCACTGATTATTTAGAATCATTCTTCACCAGTCCCACGTGCTTGTAGTTGATTCAAGAATGTTTGGTGTAAGTGGACTGTAAGACTTGAAATAATCCATGACAGTAACTTTCACGCTGGGATCATAAAATCATATTTCTGGGGTAATCTTTTAAAAAGTCTGTTTTTAATTTCTATCTTCAAGAGCTACTTTCTTCTTATTCTGACTACTGACCTTTTTTCGTTTATCCTTAGCTTTTTCCAAGAAATATTTTGGAGTTGTACTAATGCTCTCCTTTTCCAATGGCTTCTTAATCTTCTTTTTATTTTCTTTGCTTAGTAGTTTTTGGAAGTCTTTTATGTATTCTGGTACAGGACACCCAGCCTGTTGTATAACATTGGCGACACTTCTTAATAATGGTTTATCATCTTCAGTGAAAAATGTAATAGCTTTTCCCTTATGTCCTGCTCTTCCAGTTTGACCTATTCTGTGGATATATTCCACTGAGCTGGTTGGGAAGTCATAGTTGATCACCAAGTTCACACCTTTAAAATCAATCGGTCTTGCTAGCAAAGCTGTACAAATAAGAACCCAGATTTTTACTGCTCTGAAGCTGTGGACTGTGTTATCTCTCTGTTGCTGTGTTCTCTCTGCGTGAATAATATCCACATTAATACCTTCATATATGAGCTCATGAAAAAGTTCTTTGGCTCTTTCAATGGACTGAACAAAAACAAGAACAGGTGGATTGAAACCCTTTTAAACAAGTTCTCTCGTGGGCAGAAGTTTTCCAGTCTCAGTCCCAACAAAGAGAAGCTCTTGTTCTACAGTTTCTACTGAAGAATTTCTTGCTCCAATGGATACAGTAATGACATTGTCCAGGTTGAATTTGCACCACTGTTCAACATCATAGGCAAAAGTTGCACTGAACATAGCTCTTCTGACCTTGTGAGATGTGCAGGCCAGAAAAATGGAAGCCAGCTGGTCTCTGACCCCAGTTTTGCCATCTTCAAATAGTTTGTCTGACTCATCTACTACCAGCCATTCAACACTTGTTTGGTCTATTCCTGGTGGATCTTGCTTTAATAAATAAATCAGTCAATTTGGAGTAGTCACAAGAATATCAAACTTTTTAGATGATTTACGTCCAAATTTCTTGGCTGCAACTGCCGCTTTGTTGATCATGTGTATCCTGAATCCTGTTCCTTCAGAGATTTTTATTAACTCTTGGTGAATCTGGCTGGCAAGTTCTCGTGTTGGTGATATAATCAGGACTCTGAAACCTTTATTTGCAGGTTGTTTTAGCTGCATTAAAATAGGAATACTAACAGCCAAAGTTTTTCCAGATCCAGTAGGAGCAGAAGCCAGAAGTTTCAGACCATGCAATGCAACGGGAATAGCTTGCATCTGGATTGGGGTAGGCATTTGGAAGCCTGAATCTAGAATATTTTGAAGCAGCCGAGAATTAATTTTATATTCCTGATCAAGTTGCTGAAATGCAGTAATTGGGTCAGGAAGATCAGTTCCTTGGATGTGAATTTTGTGCTTATTTTGGAAGAAGTTTATCTTTTCCTTTCTGAGATGCTCCAATTTTTCTGAAGTTATTTAACATAATTTTTATATCAAAGATTCTTGTTGACAAAATGGGAGAGGCTTTATCATAAGGGAGAAGTTTTATTAAAGAAAGTAAAAATCAGAAATAGACGAATCATAGTAGTACCTTATAGTAGTATCTTAATACCATGGCAGCTCCTTTGCTTCATACTCACCAATAAATTTCTCCAGTAATGCGATCTGTGTTGAACAGATGTTTCATATTGAAAGTCTCTTAATCATTAATAATAATAATAATAATTTACCATCCTCTAGTGTGGTCTGTTCATCTACTGTTTCCTTTTGGCCATTCATTTTGTTGCTAATCCTTGTCCTATTTCTGAGCATGAGCTCTGTTTGGCAGCAAATACAGAGATAGGATGTTCATTTCCTGCCTGAGTAAGTTTACCAAATGTGTGTAGGATCACGTCATGTCATTTGTCACTCTTCAGTTTATGATTATTCAGAGGTCTCTTTGTTGTCCTGGGTTTGAGCTTCCAAAGCTCTGCTCTGAGTTTGCAGTCCTCCTGCTTATCGGTCTTCAAGTGATCCTTATTGTCTTTGGAATAGCATTTGAATAGGAAATACAGTTTACAGCCAGGTTAAAGAGTACCTGGTGCCAAATCACAGGCTTTAGTTCATCCAACACATCTTCACATGAGCTCCAGCCCAAAGGAATTTATTGTTGTTTTCCCCAAATTTCACACCTTTTCTGCTTTCATGATTTTGCTTTTGGCAATCTGGTCCCAATGGATTACCTGGGTAGGAAAGATCTGTGCATATTCAAATTCATTAGATGCTGTTAAATCGCTTCTTTGAGTGATTGTACTCATTTTATTCCCAACAATTGTATATGAGTTCCCATTTCTCCATAGCCTTCTCAACACTTGATAATATGGGATAGGTGCCAAATAACAACTTATTTTAGTTTTTTTATGCGTTTCCCTGATTTGTAGTGAGGTTGAACATCTTACATGTTTATGGATTTTTGCATCTTTTCTTCTATGAATTACCTTTTAATATCATGCAAATATTCTTCTATGGGCTTCTTTGTTATGGACATTAATCTCTTCTAGATTGAACTGGTTGCAGTCTTCCTTCAGTCTAAGTCTTATCTTTTGATATTGATATTTTAATATTTCCATTTGATGCAGAAATTTCTAACTTTAATGTAGTCTAACTTATCCTTTACGAATCAGTGTTTGGTCTTTAAAAAAACAATATCCTATTATGTTATTTTCACTAAATGTTCTAGAATTTTGAAGTTCATATTTAGGTATTTAAACCATTTGGAATTTATTTTAGTTTATGGGATGAGGCAAAGAATCCAGTTTTTCCCATATGTCTAACCAATTGTCTAAGCATCATTTATTGAATTATCCCTTTTCTTGGTTGATATGCAGTGATACACCTTTCATCTATCAAGATACCAAATACACATATGTCTGTTTCTGGCTTCCTGTTCTCCGCTTCAATATCTTACTATCTTTAATAATATAGTTTATAATAAGACTTGCAACATGGTACAGTGAGTCTTCTCTTCTTCTCATACTTCAAAATTGTCCTTTTGCTCTTTAACGAATTTTAGAATCAGACTAGACCAGTGGTTCTCAACCTGTGGGTTGTGACCCCTTTGTATCAATGAAAATACATACTATACATCAGATATTTACATTACAATTCATAACAGTAGAAAAATTACAGTTATGAAGTAGCAACGAAAATAATTTTATGGTTGAGGGTCACCACAACATGAGGAACTGTATTAAAGGGTCATTGCATTAGGAAGTATTAGGAAGGTTGAGAACCACTGGGCTAGAAAAACCCATGTTTTAAATTGCATTGGATTTATAGATTTTTCGTTTCAAATTGCAAAAAAAAAAAAAAAAAAGAGTCTAATTGCACTTCATCTTTTACCCACCCTGCTAGAAACAACTGTGTCTTATATCAAAACAGCCCAACACCCACTTTCTGGAGATCAGCCACATTTAGTGCATCAGAGGAGCTCTGCTCTGCAAGAATGATGATTGGGGACCTCCAGCACCTTCTCTCTAACTAGCTCACAGGAGAAAATCTAAGCAAGTTTATTTTCTGGTGGGACATCTCACTAGGTGATTAAGTGAATATAGGGAAGGAACAAATCAGTGTAAACCAGAGAGATGTAATGTCAAGATTCCATTTACATTCTTCGCAGACCTCTTTGCCTTGTATCTCTGCCATCATCTAACATTCCCTTACCATAGGAATAGAAAAGAATAATTACGAGAAAATCATATAATTTGAAGAAGGGAAAAGAGATACGAAATTGACTTATGGAAAATTATATTTAGATGTAATTTTAAAGGTTGTCTAATCTAATTCACACATTTTATTTTTTTGTAGATGAGTAAAATGACCCAAAGAGATTAATTACCTCATCTATTCATCTGGTTCATTGTCCACTGCTCTTCAAATCAAAGCATTTAAAGTGCTATAAAAACTGTGTAATTATTATTATTATATCTTAATTACAATATCTGTTTATTACCTAAATTCATTTCTACTCATTTTGCCATTATTTTGAATATCTTAATATTCTGAAAACTTTGAATCTCTCACAGTGCCAAATGGTGCCCTAACACTAGGGCATTCTCTGTCTCATAAAACTATGACAAATATCTTCTCTTTTTAATTATGGATGTGGTTGTTTAGACCTACTTATTATGTAGAAAAATCATTTTATATCTCTACTTCAAAATGGTAGTAGATTTTATATAAGTATGCTTTAAAAATTACATTAAGATAAGATGGAATAGTAACTGAAGTTATCTGGTCTCTAGAAAGATTAAGGTGGGAATTTGGAGCACATGCTAAACAGAGGAAATCAAATACCAAATGAAGCTATGTTTTTGTAGAGCAAAGTTTTACACAGAGAGAATAAGGTTGTCCTTTTAGGGTAAAATCTTGAGTATGGTTCCTTTCAAAACCTTTTTTTTTTTTTTTTTATGTGGCAAATCCATTACATGAGCTTCATGTAGTAACAGATCCAGTCCCTTTTGTCTAATTTAAGGTTCTCTCCTTTAGGTGCAGAAGTTTACAGGGGGGACTGGCCAAGCATCTTCATCCTAATTCCTCCCCCTCATTCTGCTGTCTCTGGACCCTTTAGAGTCAGAGAGAAGAGGACACAGGAACTGGAGGAAAGGGCAAGCTTTGTTGGATTTGTGGAAGTGCAATCTGGCATAGGTGACCTCTCTGATAATGTCCCAAATCTGGGTCTTTATATTCCAAGCTATTTCTTTGGGTTCTTGGGTTGATATTTCAGGGAAACTTATACTACACTTTGTTCCCTGATTCACCTTCTTCAAAATCTACTTCTTGTAAACCCCACACAGCCCCTTGCTGCAGGGGCCCCTGTACCATCACAAGTAGATTTCTTTGTCCAAATAATTTAAAGATGAATCATAGATTCCTAGAAGGGGCCCCTTCTATAACAATCACTTAAACCATGGGGTAAGCATGCCCCCTTTGCCCAGTAAATTCTGGAAGTACAGCCCCTTCTGATGCATTCCCTCTCCCCACCAGGCAACAGCTCCTATGCTCTTCAGATCCCACAGTCACATGACAGACTCTGAATGTTTCTCTGGGAGGTCCTTTCATATTACTTGAGGTAGCTGTGGGGGGAGAGAATGTTCCCAACATACCGCACATCTATAACCCTCTGTAGAGGTTCTTGCCCCAATAGTCTTTGCTCATTCATCTCTGGATGCCTTTTCTTTATGCAGCCTGGGATGGAGGTTGTGTAATAGTATATATTGTATATTATTGTTACAAGCTTTAGGGCTTCAGGTAAACCTTTGACATAACAGGTAATTTTCCACCCAGTGTGTTGTTACAAATGCCATGATGCTTTCCTGGGTTAGCTTGCTATCTAGCACTGGAAAATGTTTCAATTCACTTTGGGGATCAGGGTGGAGCTGCCACTGCATAGGTAACATTTTGATGTTTAGGCTTAGAGCTTTTGGTTTGTACCCTTGAGCTATGTGTGTGCATGTGTGTGTGAATTTCAAATGAATTCACAAGGTGTATTAGACAGGATTCTCCAGAGCAGCAGAACTATGTTCTGAATTCACTCACACAATTGCTAGGACTAGCCACTTCAAAATCCTTGGGGTGTGCCAGCAGGCTAAACATTTAGGGAACTGTTGATGTCAGGGTCTTGAGTCTGAAATCTACAAGCCAGGCCAGCATGCTGGAAATTCAGGTAGCATTTTATATTGCAGTCTGGAAGCAGAAATCTTTCTTCTTTGGGAAACCTCAGTCTTTCCTTTTAAGAAGTCCAATGAATTGGATGAGCCTCAACCATATTATGCAGGATTATCTGTTTTACTTAAACTCAGTGATTGTAAATGCTATCACATCTAAAGAACACATTCATGGCAACACTTAGATTAATGTTCAATTAACCAAGTATCATAACATAGACAACCTGGCGCATAGAATTAGCCACAGGTAGGTAGCAATATTGACTTTTCCTTTTCTTTATTTTGCTTCTCAGCCATAACTGAGGCTGAGGCATATCCTATTATCCTAAGAAGCCACTTGTCCTTTTCTCATGGACAGAGTGACATCAAATTACTACACATGTATTAATGTGACTCTTTGGCTAACCCATCTTCTCTACTAGCCTATGCGATACCTAAGAGCAGATACATGTATTGTGTCTACTTTCACTTGCCATTGTATCTCCAATGCTAAATTAAAAACATTTTTTTTTTTTTTTTTTTTGAGACAGAGTCTCAAGCTGTTGCCATGGGTAGACTGACGTGATGTCGCAACTCACAGCAACCTTATACTCTTGGGCTTAAGGGATTCTCTTGCCTCAGCCTCCCAAGTAGCTGGGAACACAGGCACCCACCATAATACCCAGCCATTTGTTTGTTTGTAGTTGTCATTATTGTTTGGCGGGCCCAGGTTGGATTTGAACCTGCCTGGTATATGTGGCTGATGCCCTAGCTGCTTGAGCTACAGGTGCCAAGCCTAAAAATATTTTTTTGGAAGAGTAAATGAAGAAGTTGTTGCAGTTTCATCAGAGTAGAAAAGTAGATCTGGGGCAGAGACCACCTAGGAAGAGATGCAAATCAATCATCTGGCATAGAATCCCTCATGTCTCACACTGTAACACCAAAACCAAGCCAGATAGCTGACAGTGAGCTGGAGATTAATAGGGTGAGAAGGTCCTTAACAAACATACTACTCTAGGGCCTTTTCTTGGGGTGGTGGTGGTGGTTACTATGTAAAAAGAAGCAGGGAGAAATTATGATAAACAAATAAGAGACTGTATCTGATAATTTATAAGTTGAGAATTTTACTTATTAAAGCCTAAAGTGGAAAAAATGTTTCAATGGGCTTGAAGCTAAACTGTTTTGAAACAGAGAAGTCAAGGAATCTGGAAACATGGAGAATACATTGTGTATATTCCCTAAAGGAGCTGAAAGACTGATGTGAAAGCTATTTTGTGCATTGTGGTTATTGCATGAGAGGAAATCATGAGATAAAGGGAAACAAATCACAAGTCTCTGATTTCTGCCCTTTCTGTTTCCATAGACTAATCCATTGAGTCCAGTTCCATTAATCTTCATTTAATCACCTCTTACTTCCACCTAATATCCTAGATAGAAGAAGAGTGACAAAATAGATTGGGTTGGGTTTTCTGCAATCATCATTTTAGGGTCTAGGACTTAGCCCCCGCCTACTCTCATCTCTTAGCTAAGCCCTCACAGGCAGGTAGGAACCTGCAGAGTGAGTGCAGTGTGGTGACCTTCCAGCCCACAATCGAATTCGAGGAGAGGTAGTAAGAGAGATGATCAAATTTATGCATTGCCTGCTAGGTGCAAACACTATCATGGGTGATCTATTGAGCAACATCTCACTTAATCTGTGGGAATTAGATATTATTATGTAATAAAGGAAACGAAGTTTAGGGAAGTTAGTGATTTTTTCCAGATCCTAACCAGAAACCAGTGGATTCAGAACTGAAAACCATTTGATATGGTTTTAAATCCCATGTTTTTCTTATTCTTTCACACTAGTTCCTGTTTATGATGCAAAACAACATGGGTTTTGTCTTAAATATCTACTAAGAAATGACAATTGAGTCTATGATATAAGAAGAAAGCATGTCAAGGCCCAAAATAACATCTTTAGGCCTTGAAATTATACATGTGCACATGTATATACATATTTCCATCTTCCCCCTATTATTTCTGAATGTGCTCAGCACTTTACATACTTTGCATGCCTTCTCTCTTATAATCTTGCCAACAATCCTGTAGGTTAGGTACAATCATTTTTTATTTTTGAAGAAGAAATTGAGACTCTAAAGTCATATCAGTAACAGAGCTGAGAGGGGCACCCATACATTTGTGCACCCAAAGCTGAGGGCTTACTGTGACATATTGTCATTCACTCATTCTTTCTTTCAGCAAATATTTCTTGAGTGCTTTCTCTGTATCTGCCTTGTTTTTGATAATGTGTATACAAGAATGAAAATCACCTAACTTTTAACCAATGTGAGTTCAGTAAGTGGGGGAAACAGACACAGAAGCAGGCAATGAAAATGAAATTTGATAAAACAATGAAGGATATGTGTTTAGAATCATTGAATGCAGAATGTGTAGGGCCTGTAAATAGCTTCATCATGGTAGCTCACTGGACAGACACCTAATCTGGTCTTTTTTTCTTTTTCTTTTTCTTTTTTTCTTTCTTTCTTTCTTTCTTTTGTTTTTTTGGTGGGGCTTGGGAGCATTGGGAGTTATGTCAGGGGAGAAGGCTTCTGGGAGAAGGTGACTCTTTCTTCACGTGAATCTTAATCAGTGAGGAAAAGTTCTCCAGCTAGAGAGAGCCAAAATGGAGAGAGCACTAAATGTAGTGGGAATTGTGTGATCAAAAGTATAGAAAAGACACAAAGTGTGATATGTGGAGGAAAAGGACCACAAGCAGTTCAGCCATGTGGAACTGAGAGAGCAAAGCTGGGCATATTCTCTGCTACATTAAGAAACTTGAACTTTGTCTTCTAGGTCAATGGGTATGGATCTCCTAGAATCTGATAAAATCTATGAACTCTGTCACAGAAAAGTGATATGTATCCAAGATTACCCGCTCATACACACATTAACCCACACCCTACACATCCCATGTATTTATACAATTTAAATATTAATCAGGAAGCTCTATGGAACCTCAAAAGTCCATGGTCACTCATAGATACTGGATTAAGAAAAATCCTTGATTGACAGTGTTACAGTAAAATGCAGTTAGAAATGAAGGAAAATTAGGTAGTTAGTGGTTAACTTTTTTTAAGAATAGTTTTCTTGTGTTTGTTTGTTTGATGATCTTTGGCTATCTCAGATCTTTTCTCCACCTATTTTAGAGACCGTCAAGATCATGAACTGTGTGTAAGAGAAAAAGAATAAAGGAGGCAGAAGGAAAGGAAGGCAATATCGTTTCTTGGACCCTTACTGAATCCCAAGAACTTGGCAAACTGTATCTCACTGAACACTCACAATATATCTTCAAAGTATAGGCATACTTTTTAAGAAAAGGAAAACAAGAAAAGAAAATTGAAGTAAAGCTAAAGGCCTGTGTACTGGTAACTACACTCAGTAAGTTAAGGGAAGAGCAAAGACATGAACCCAGAATGATCTGAGGCCCCAAACTTTGTCCATAGACCACTGGATATCTCAATAATATAAAGAGTGTAATTGTTTACATGACATTTTCATCTATCTTTTCTTACCTAAAGTGGTTACCAGAGAAAACCTCAGAATTGTACTACTGAGTGCCTGTGCAAGAAAACAGCTTTGTGTTTTAATTGTCCTCTGCATTTGGAGTTTTATTTACTGTATGGGTTTTATGTAAGTTAATAAAAGTCAATAAACTCAATATTCCAGAAATCACTTGCAATTTAACATCTAGATAATTAGGGTAACAAAAAGGAAGTTAATTCAATATTGGTTTATGATGGTGATTAACTTAGTCTCGTTTCTTTCCCCAAAGAGAGGAAGGGTTCAGAAATAAAGTAACATGAATCTGCTGCATCCAAGGAGATAGAGGAAAGAACAAAAGATTTGTTATGAAATCCTTAAAAATCACAGTGCCCTTTTAGCTAATTATGGTAGCTTAATTAAAGTTATTTTAAGTAATAGTTAATTATGCTTAATTAAAGTAATTATGGAATTAGCCAGGGGAATTTGAATGAACCATAATGCAGACATGTTTGGCCTCCGAGGATCAAGTATACCAGTTTGCATAAATCTAGAAACATCTCCAGATGTGTGCATAGAAGAAAATATGAAATAAAGCCTAGGTTATAGGTTTGCTTGCACAAAACTATTATTAACGCTGAATAAACTTGTACACATGATAGTACAGAGTATATACTACTGTGTCTTCAAAAAGTATAACATGTGAGATTGTATTAGATTTGATTTCTTTTAATGTAAGATTACTTTGGGAGAAGCAAATAAGATTAAAGGTCTAGCAGTCAATGCTGTTTTTGTTTTTAACGTCTGAATTATCTTTTTCTATCCATGCATTATTCAAACTTACCAGATGCTTTGGGGATGCTGGTTGACAATAGGAAATATCTAGGGTTTTATTTTTTACTTGGAGGTACAATTTAAACTGAAACATCCTGTTCTTGATTTAATAAAAGCTACCAGATATATAGGCAAATGTACAGACTTCCCTGTATGTTGGTACTGCTTGTTAAAAACCTCTCTTAATGGCTTCTTGGCTTTGGTGTTGCTTGGATATATCATTCTGTTTGTTAGGAGAATTACCAGTAAATTATTATTATTACGTCAATAGTTCTTAAAGTGCAATATTATAGAATCTTTCAAGTGGTGTGCCTATAGGCTAATTTTAGTCTGTTCAGGATAACTTATTAATAGTATTTTTTCCCTAGATAACATTCCCAGCAAAGTAGTATTCTCAAAAATGTTTATGATTGATACAATCTTCCACTTAGATTTTATGACTCCTAAGTTTTCTTATTAGGTTTTCTGATGAGAAATTGCTACTCTTTCTCTTTAACAAAGAGTATTATAAAAAAAAATCAGTGGTCTTTACCCATAAATGCATGTTAAGTGGACACGGAAATTTTTTTCTTTGAGAGCTAGTCACACTGAGAGGGATGGAGGCCTCAGAGAATCAAGCCATTAAGATCCAATTGCTAAGGTGTCTGTCTGAGCCCTTTTGTAAATGCTGACATTCATCATCACCTCTCAAGGTGACTGCATTGGTAGTTCCCAGTAGGAGAAGATCACAGCAATAGGGACTCCTAACAGAGTCTCTTAGCTTTTCAGAGACTATCACACAGCTCATGAAACTCTCTGAAACCCACAAGATGAGAAGTTCAAAGCATCAATGAGCTTTTATAATGAATATTTTTCTCATTTAACATACATTTATTTTATTTAATTGCAACTTACCAAAACTGATTTTCAAGAGTAATGCATGTTTATTGTAAAAGATCAGGAAACTCCTGATGAATTTAAATAAAATCAGCTAACAGAGTATACCATTCCACAGGCCATAGAGATTGGTTTAATAGTGGTACTGCAAATGTCAAGCAGGCAAATAGAATAACTCACTAAATTGATATATGGACATCCAGAGATGGTGTTAGGTTGACAAGGTGTTAATATGGAGCTAGTGGTCAGTCATCTTCCACCCTATGCAGAGAAAAATTGTTTGTAGGATGAAATGAACACAAAAAGAGAAGCAGAGTTGAGAGAATGAGAGAAAAAGTCTTAATGATGTAATTTGAGCCCAAAGATTTTACAATTCCTGAAAACACACTCCCACTATTCAATAACCCTTGTTCCTTAACTTTGTTTGAACTGGGTTTCTGTAACTTGCAGTTGAAAGGCTCAGATAATACTTGCTTGCCTTTTTCTCATCTTGAGGCACCTGTGCCTTTCATATATTCCCATTGACCTGGCGAGTGACTGTTGTGAGGTCATGGTTGAGCTGCAAAGTAAAACTACCTGAAAATACCAGAGAAAAAGAGGGAATTTCTTTGAGAAAGAAAAAGTAAGGAAGACCCAAGCTAAATATTCATTAAATATAAAGGTGAAAATTGTAACTTTTTATTATGGAGAAACCTGGATGATACCACCTAAACTAAGTGATCAAGAGTAATAAGTCATGCTGACACCATGTACCCCTTGATATGATTCACTGAGAAGGGTACATCATCGCTCTGGTATCCTCCCCAATAATTCATAACCTCATTCAAATCATGGCAAAACAGTTGACAAACTCAAATGGAGAAAAATTCATTCTACAAAATGAGTAACTAGTGCTCTTCAAAAACATTTCGAAAGACAAAGAAAGAATGAGGAACTTCTATAGAGGAAATTAATAAGACGTGACAAGTAAATGCCACATGACTTGCAGTAACAAAATAATGAAACTTGTTGCAATATTAATTAGATCCTTAAAGAGAAAAAGGGCATTAGTAGAAAAATCTGGTGAGTCCTGAATAAAGTCTGTGGCATAGTTAATTGTATGGTAACAATGCTAATTTCTCAGTTCTGATACTTGTACTATGTACGTAAGATTTTAATCTAGGGAAAAGCTGGTCAAAAGGGTCTGTGGGAACTCTCTGTAGTATTTATACAATTCTTCTGTAAGTCTAAAATTGTTTCAAGATAAAAAGTTAGGAAAACAGTGCACATAACAAGAAAAAGGATGGGGGAGTTAATGAGGGTGATAAAAATGGAAGAGAAATGGCCTTGGTCACCCTAGAGAGTCCCTGCATGGGTACTGAGTATTATTTCCTTAGCTTTTGTGGAGAGAAAGACCTATTCAGTGTGGCTGTTGGATAGAATTTGTTCTCTACCTCCTTCATGTTTTTAAGGTCCTGCTTACTGCTTTAGGACTTTATTCTGAAAATTTGGCTAATATCCAACAGATCAGTGGTTAATATTCTTAGTTTCTAGAGCTGTTGAAATTCTCCCCTATTCTTCATCTATGCATTATATTTAATGGAAAGTTGTAAGAAGAAAAGTTAGGTATCCATATTTTCTCATTGTCCTTATTTGGTAGGGATATATTAAATGTAATTCAAGAGCCCTTTTTGCGAATAATGATACCAATGATTTCTCATGGGGAGGAAGCAGCTGCACTATTCTTCATAGTTCACTAATTATATTAGTGCTTAGAACACAGTAGGTGCTCAATAAATGTACATAAATGTCACT
This sequence comes from Loris lydekkerianus, assembly GCA_963574355.1. Lineage (NCBI taxonomy): Eukaryota > Metazoa > Chordata > Mammalia > Primates > Lorisidae > Loris > Loris lydekkerianus. The sequence continues at coordinate 26,903 of CAUYPK010004768.1, forward strand.
AAAATAATTTTTGATTTTAGCTACATTTGAAATCTTAATCTGACTAATTACAAAAATGTACCAAACTTTGCAAATATCTTTATATTGAGTCTGTTATATGTGCCAGCCCCTAAGCTATATGGCTTATAGACATTCCATTTTTAGTCCTCACAATACCTATTGGGTAGGTGTTCTTATTATAATTTTAAAGATGGGGAAAATGGAGCCCAAAGAGGTTAAATAAATTGCCCAGTTCATACATTACCAGGTTGCCAATCTAAGATCCTAACCCTTCTTCATATGACTCCCAACCTCATGTTCCTGATCAATATACTTTACTGTCTCTCTGAAAATATGAGATGCATTCTCAATCAGTTTTAAGATTTATATATTAAATCTTATATATATATTGTATGATTTGGGGTTAAAAATGCAAAGGGGAGACTACCATATTCTAATTTTGAAACATAGTACTGGAAGTTCTACCTAGAGAAGTAAGACAAGAGAAAAAAATAAAGGGTACTGAAATTGGAAAGGAAGAAGTCAAATTATCTTTGTTTGCAGTTTGTATGAGATTCTATGGAGAATCCTAAAGACTTCACCAGAAAACCATTTGAACAACTGATTAACAAATTCAGTAAAGTTGGAAGATATAAAATCAACATATAAAAATCAGCAACATTTTTATGTACCAACAATAAGCAATCTGAAAAAGAAACCAAGAAAGTAGTCTAGGTTACAACAGCCAAAAATAAAATACTTAGGACTAAACTTAAAGAAGCAAAAGATCTATTAATGAAAACTATAAAACATTGATGAAAAAAATTGAAGAGAACACATGAAAATGGAAAGATATCCATGCTCATGGATTGGAAGACTCATTAATGTCAAAATATGTTTACATTACCCAAAGCAAGCTACAGATTTAATGCAATCTGCACAAAAGACCGAGAATAGCCAAAGCCATCCTGACCAAAATAAATAACAGTGGAAGAATCACATTACTTGACTTCAAATATACTATAGAGATATAGTAACCAAAACAGTATGATACTGACATAAAAATAGACACATAGATCAAAAGAACAGAATAGAGACCCAGAAATAAATCCACAAGTATCTAGTGAACTCATTTTTTGACAAAAGTGCCTAGAAAAAGCACAGTCTCTTCACTAAACAGTGCTGGGAAACCTGGATATTTCATATGCAAAAGAATGAAACTAGACCCTTATCTCTCAAAATCAAAAGGGATTTATAAAAATTAAATCAAAGTAGATAAAAGAGTTAAATCTAAGACCTGAAACTATGAAACAACTATAAGAAAACACTGGGGAAATGTTCAGGACATTGGTCTTGGCAAGGAGTTTTTGAGTAATACCCTCACAGCACAGACAACCAACCATAATTGGACAAATGGGATCACATCAAGCTTGAAAGCTTCTGCACAGATGATGGCTGATGGGACGGATGTGTAGCCCACCTCTCCCAAGTCATCAGGTGAGAGGAAAGGGGGTCTGGACCTTTTCCCCACATGGATTGTTGGTGTGGACAGACAACTGGAGATGCATAGTGAATTGGCAGATTGCTGTATAAGAGTTGTAATTTAAAACCACGGACTCTGTTGTAGAGATTTTGTCTGTTTGGTTGTGCTGGCCGGCAGGCCCTTCCCTCACAGAGGACAGAAACCTGCAATTCCTGGCAAAACCCAATCAATGAAAATTTATTCCTGAGCTGAGTTTACCAACCCGAAAGGGGTCCCGCTCAGAGCCACAAGGGGCTAGGCAACCCGATGAAAAATTGAAGGGAAGGGATCCCTCCTGGGAAACAGACATTTTGAATTGTCTGAAATGGCGAACACCGTCCCCCAGAACAAACAAAGTGATGAAATAGACTGGACCCTTCCTGGTGGGGGGAATATTGGTGTGGGCTGGCAGTTCAGGCTGTGTGGTGAACTGGCGGGTGGCTGAACGCAAAAGTCCAGATTCAAAAGTGAGACTCTGAGCCAAAAAAACTGAGGATAAGGTCTCCATGCACTGCAGCCATGGGAGCTGGCAGCAGCTAAAGCCGGTGGCAGCCAACACCCTCCCCCACAGCCAATTGCAGTTGCCACTTTACAGGAGAACATGGGAACAGAGTGGAAAGATTTGTGAAGCGTGGAATCCTACACTGAGTTGGGAGGTCAGATAGGAGTGCTATCTGGAACAGAGCAGCTGAGGTTGGACAATAATTAGAAAATAAACTTTTATAAAACTCCAAAAATGGCGATCGGCCAGGTAAGGTGATTACCATGGTAACAGTGTAAACTGTGAACCAGGTATAAGTCTTGCAACCAGTCACAGTGCCGGTTGGTGTCTTCTTATTTTCTTTCCCTTATCACTTTCTTGGAGGAGCTATTGTTAATTTTATTATTGTTATTATTATTTATATATTTTTTTATTTTTATTATTTCTATTTTTAATTTTTTCTTCTTTTTTAACTTTTTTATGAACACCACTTTTTTTTCGCCTTTTTCCCTTCTCTCTTCCTCTTCTTCCCTTCTTATGGTTTCTGACAGTGCTTACATCAGATTTTTAGAGGTTTTTTTTTGTTTGTTTTTTATCTTTTCTTTTTCAATTATCTTACGATTATCATTATTTTTATTGTAGTTGTCTTTTTGTTTGTTGTCTGTATGTCTATGTGTTTCTGATTGTTTGTGCATCTGTGGGCTTGTGTGTCTGGTAGCTTTTTTATCTGTTTATTTGCTCATTTGGCCTCAATGAGTTTTGTGTTTTGCTAAATCCTTGGATTGGCTATTTTGCCTAACTCCAATTTTCACATTGAACAAGAAACAAGCAGGAGGCTAGAGCTGATAGCTAACCGTGCTGCAAATACAAACCTGCAGGAGTAAAGACAAGGCCTGAGGCACAGGTTCTGGGAGCTCAAAACAGCTTCTGTTCCACAGGGGAATTTAGCAGGGACAGAAACAGATTCCCACAAAGTTGTTCTGTTCTGTCAGTAATATCAATCAGGGATGGTGCTGGAATTGAGTGAACACCCATTGTTGTGTAGTGAGGTTGTCAGTCTTCACCTCTCCATGTTGGATAGAGACAGAGAGCAGCGGCCTGGCTGAGCAGATATAGATTTCCTTGTGATTCAGGGAGGTGCAAACCCCTGGAGTATCTGCCCACTGGAGGCAACTGGGTCACAGCCCTGTGGGGCTATCAGTGACTGGGTGTGACAGAGGTACAAAAGGGGAAGGAGACATCAACCTTCCCAGACTAATCTATTTTCTAGGTGGGTCCTCCTGACTTCACGGAGCACCGGACCAAGTCATATTTGAGTTGTCAACAGACCCCTGTGATCCAGTTGCCAGAGACCTTTTAAGCTCTCACACCTGAGACAGGTGCTGACTGAGACAATTGATTTGGACCCTTTGAACTGAGCCAATCACCTGAGGACTATTTAAGTGGTGCCCTGGGTGTGTGGTTGTAAGAAGGTTTGATTTTCCTTTTCCAATTGTTGCCTGTGGGGGGTGGGGTGACTTAATTGCTGGTATTTCTCCATAGCTGAGACCCCAACCCAGAGTAACTGTTTCACTAGGGTCAGACAGACCAACTGAAAACAAGACAGAAAAACTTAGCCCTACCACACCAAACAGGTTCCCAGTTTCTCAGGCCATAGCATTGTATGAGTCCTTGAGAAAGCTCTAGGGGAAAAGTCAAATGGTGCAAAATAATCATGGGGCAGAATCAGTGGAAAAACTCTGGTAAAATGAATAACCAGAATAGATCAACCCCCCCCAAGGAAATATGTGGCAGATGTAACTGAAGATCCCATTCATAAATAGCTGGCCAACATGTCAGAAATCGACTTCAGAATTTGGATTGCAAACAAGATTAATAAAATGGAAGAAAATTTGAAATTAGAAATTCAAAGAGAAATTCAAAAATCAGAACTGAAAATTCGAGGAGAAACTCAAAAGTTGACTCAATAATTTAATGAATTTAAAGACAAAACCACCAAAGATTTTGATGCACTGAAGAAAGAATTTACAGCCCTCAAAGATCTGAAAAATACTGTAGAATCCCTCAGTAACAGAGTGGAGCAAGCAGAAGAAAGGATCTCTGACATTGAACCAAAGTTTTGAACGCTCCCAAACTCTCAAAGAGGAAGAGAAATGGAGAACATATATGGATCATTCTGTCAGTGAGCTCTGAAATAATTTGAAGAAGGCTAAAATCTGCCTCATTGGAATCCCTGAAAATGATGAAGTGGCCTCACAAGGCACATAGGTCCTTCTCCATGAAATTATGAAAGAGAGTTTTCCAGACATGCCAAGAGATTCTGAAATTCAGATAGCAGACAGTTTCAGAACCCCAGCACGACTCAATCCAAATAAGACTTCCCCCAGGCATATCATAATTAACTTCACTAAAGTTAATATGAAGGAGAAAATTCTGAAAGCAGCAAGACGTAAGAAATCCATTACCTACAAAGGGAAGAATATTAGAATGACTGCAGATCTTTCTGCTGAAACTTTTCAAGCCAGAACAGGGTGGCCATCGACTTTTAATTTCCTAAAACAAAATAACTTTCAACCCCGGATACTGTAGACAGCTAAACTGAGTTTCATTTATGATGGATAAATTAAATACTTTAATGACATTTATATGTTGAAGAAATTTGCCATAACCAAACCAGCTCTCCAGGATATTCTGAGACCTAGCCTCCATAATGACAACCCCAATCCTCTACCAGAAAGGTAAACTCACTCAGAAACTTTTGATCAAACTCCAACTTCCACAATGGTGAAAGGATTAAAAATGTCCACTTGACTTTTGAAAAACTTGATACCCCAAATTTTATCAGACTTATCAATATTCTCCATTAATGTAAACGGCTTAAACTGTCCTCTAAAAAGGCACAGGTTAGCTAAATGGATACAAATACTCAGGCCAGATATTTGCTGCATACAAGAGTCACATCTTACCTTAAAAGATAAAAATAGACTCGGTGAAAGGATGATCATCGATACTTGAGGAAAATGGTAACCAGAAAAAAGCAGGTGTCACAATTCTATTAGCAGACACAATAGACTTTAAACCAACAAAAATAAGGAAGGATAAGAATGGTCTCTTCATGTTTGTTAAGGGTAATACTCAATATGATGAGATTTTAATTATTAATATTTATCTACCCAACCAGAATGCACCTCAATTTAGTAGAAAAACTCTAACAGACATGAGCAACTTGATTTCCTCCAGCTCCATAATACTTGAAGATTTCAAAATTCCTTTGGCAGTGTTGGATAGATCCTCCAATAAGAAGCTAAGCAAACAAATTTTAGATTTAAACCTAACCATCCAACATTTGGATTTAGCAGACATCTACAGAAAATTTCATCCCAACGAAAGTGAATACACATACTTCTCATCAGCTCATGGAAACATACTCCAAAATTGATCACATCTTAGGTCACAAGTCTAACCTCAGTAAATTTAAAGGAATAGAAATCATTCCTTGCATCTTCTTGGACCACCATGGAATAAAAGTTGAACACAGTAACAACAGGAATATGCATACTCATACAAAAACATATAAGTTAAATAATCTTATGTTGATGATAGCTAGGTCAGAGATGAGATTAAGAAGAAAATTGCCAAATTTCTAGAACAAAAGAACAATGAAGACACAAATTATCAGAACCTCTGAGATACCCGCAAAGGCAGTCCTAAGACGGAAATTTATAGCACTGCAAGCCTTCCTCAAGAGAATGGAAGGAGAGGAACTTAACAACTTAATGGGTCATCTGAAGCAACTGGAAAAGGAAAAACATTCCAACCCCAAACCCAGTAGAAGAAAAGAAATAACCAAAATTAGAGCAGAATTAAATGAAATTGAAAACAAAAAAAATTAAACAACAGATCAATAAACAAAAAAGTTGGTATTTTTGAAAAGGTCAATAAAATACATAAACATTTGGCTAACCTAACCAGGAAGAAAAGAGTAAAATCTCTAATCTTATCAATCAGAAATGACAAACACGAAATAACAACAGACTCCTCAGAAATCCAAAATATCCTTAATGACTATTACAAGAAAATTTATTCTCAGAAATATGAGAATCTGAAGAAAATTGGCCAATACTTGGAAGCACGTCAACTTTGAAGACTTAACCAGAATCAAGTGGAAATGTTGAACAGGCCAATATCAAGTTCTGAAATAGCATCAACCATATGAGATCTCCCTAAAAAGAAAAGCCCAGGACCAGATGGCTTCATGTCAGAATTCTACCAAACCTTTAAAGAGGAACTAGTACCTATATTACTCAACCTGTTCCGCAATACAGAAAAAGAAAGAAGACTACACAACACATTCTATGAATCAAACATCACCCTGATCCCCAAACCAGAAAAAGACATAACAAGAAAAGAAAATTATAAACCAATATCACTAATGAATATAGATGCAAAAATATTCAACAAGATCCTAACAAACAGAATCCAGCAACATATCAAACAAATTATACATCATGACCAAGTTAGTTTTATCCCAGGGTCTCAAAACTGGTTTAATATACTTAAATCTATAAATATAATTCAGCACATAAACAAATTAAAAAATAAAGACCGTATGATTCTCTCAATTGATGCAGAAAAAGCTTTTGATAATATCCAGCATCCCTTCAACGTTAGAACACTTAAGAAAATTGGTATAGAAGGGACATTTCTTAAACTGATACAGGCCATCTACAGCAAACCCACAGTCCATATTGTTTTGAATGGAGTTAAACTGAACTCATTTCCACTCAGATCAGGAACCAGACAAGGCTGCCCATTGTCTCCACTGCTCTTTAACATTGTAATGGAAGTCTTAGCGTTTGCAATTAGGGAAGGAAAGGCGATCAAGGGTATCCATATAGGGTCAGAAAAGATCAAACTTTCACTCTTTATAGATGATATGATTGTATACCTGAAAAACACCAGGGATTCTACTACAAAACTCTTAGAAGTGACCAAGGAATACAGCAGCGTCTCAGGTTACAAAATCAACATTCATAAATTGGTAGCTTTTACATATACAAACAATAGTCAAGCTGAAAAAACAGTTAAGGACACTGTTCTGTGCACAGTAGTGCCAAAGAAGATGACATATTTGGGAGTTTATCTAACAAAGAATGTGAAAGAGCTCTATAAAGAAAACTATGAAACTCTAAGAAAAGAAATAGTTGAAAATGTTAACAAATGGAAAAACATACCATGCTCATGGCTGGGGAAGAAACAACACTGTAAAAATGTTCATACTTCCCAAAGCAGTATACAATTGTAATGCAATCCCTATTAAAGCTCCACTGTCATACTTTAAAGATATTGAAAAAATAATACTTCATTTTATATGGAATCAGAAAAAACCTCAAATAGCTAAGACATTACTCAGAAATAAAAACAAAGAAGGAGGAATCATGCTACCTGACCTCAGACTATAGTATAAATCAATAGTGATCAAAACAGCATGGTACTGGCACAAAAACAGAGAGGTAGATGTCTGGAACATAAGAGAGAACCAAGAAATAAACCCAGCTACTCGCCGTTATTTGATTTTGACAAGTGAATTAAAAACATTCAGTGGGGAAAAGATTCCCTATTTAGCAAATGGTGCTGGGTGAACTAGCTGGCAACCTGTCGAAGATTGAAACTGGACCCACACCTTTCACTGTTAACTAAGATAGACTCTCACTGGATGAAAGGTTTAAACTTAAGATATGAAACTGTAAAAATACTAGAAGAGAGTGTAGGGAAAACCCTTGAAGAAATTGGTCTGGGTGAGTATTTCATGAGGAGGACTCCCCAGGCAATTGAAGCAGCTTCAAAAATACACTACTGGGACCTGATCAAACTAAAAAGCTTCTGCACAGCCAAGAACACAGAAAATAAAGCAAGCAGACAGTCCTCAAAATGGGAGAAGATATTTGCAGGTTATATCTCTGACAAAGGTTTAATAACCAGAATCCACAGAGAACTCAAACGTCAAAGCAAGAAAAGAACAAGTGATCCCATCACAGGCTGGGCAAGGCACTTGAAGAGAAACATCTCTGAAGAAGACAGTCATTCGGCCTACAGACATATGAAAAAGTGCTCAAGATCTTTAATCATCAGAGAAATGTAAATCAAAACTACCTTGAGATACAATTTAACTCCAGTAAGATTAGCCCAAATCACAAAGTCCCAAGACCAGAGATGTTGGCATGGATGTGGAGAATAGGGAACACTTTTACACTGCTGGTGGGAATACAAATTAATACATTCCTTTTGGAAAGATGTTTGGAGAACACTTAGAGATCTAAAAATAGACCTGTCATTTAATCCTATAATTCCTCTACTAGGTATATATACAGAAGACCAAAAATCACATTATAACAAAGATATTTGTCCAGAATGCTTTTGCAGCCCAATTCATAATTGCTATGTCATGGAAAAGGCCCAAGTGCCCATCGATCCATGAATGGATTAATAAACTGTGGTATATGTACACCATGAACTATTATGCAGCCTTATCAAAAAAATTATACACCATGACCAAGTCGGATTTATCCCAGGGTCTCAAGGCTGGTTCAATATACGTAAATCTATCAAAGTAATTCAACACATAAACAAACTTAAAAATAAGGACCATATGATTCTTTCAATTGATGCA
>CAUYPK010004769.1:0-13326 GCA_963574355.1 Loris lydekkerianus
TACAATCTGAAATATTTTCATCAAACTGTTTAACGTAGCCTTCATGGCATTTTCTTAGTTATTGCATGAAGACATTTGTCTTCTGCATTAGTAGGTTTCACCTGTGGGGGAGGTTGGGGTAGAGGGAGGGTAACTGGTGAGGCTGCACCTACGGTGAATCCTTCCTTTTTTGCACGTGAACTGAAAGAGCCTTTTTGTGATAAAAGTCCTCTTCTAATATTTGGGTTTATGAGTTTAACTGTCTTAGGATATTGAGGTTTCTTTAAATAACAGGCAACTCTAAATATTTTGAGGCACGTTTGAAGAAATCATCAGCATTACTTCAGATGTGGAGAGAAGGCAACAGCTGAAATGATCGCCTTATCTTTATAGCACCATATTGATGACTGTAAGTCTTGCCTCTTCTTATTTAAATTCTTTGTGTGGAATATAATGATGAAAATAATTAATACCCCAACATCTGGGCATTAGAAGGGGGAAAGACACCTACATTATAATTCCACTTTTAAGAAAATTTAATATCAGGAGAGAGGCCAAACCAAATGAACATCATTTAAAACCATTGGATAGTATAGCAGGGCAATTAGAGTGAATGATAACTTTTCTTTCAAAACAGCTAGGAGAGAGCTGTTTCTTAATACAAAGAAAAGATAAATGTTTAAGATGATGGATGTCCCTGATTTGATCATTATATTTTGTGTTATGTGTATCAAAATATCACATGTACCACCAAAAAATTTACAACTATATCAATAAAAAAGCTAAAAATAAACAAAAGGTAAATTTTTAAGAACTGCTCATATAGGGTATGATACCAAGTTTTTGTGTGTACTAAATGTATGAACAGGCATGAAAATTGAAAATAATTAATAAAAATTCATCAGAATATTAATGGAAATCATATTAATAACAGTGAAGATTTATATATTTTATATATACACTGTATTTTTCTTATTTTTCAAATTTTCCACAATGAGGTTGTATCATAATAATGAAAAAAAGCAAAAATAAATTTAAAAATGTTAAAAGAGACAAGAAATTCTTAAAAGCCAAACGCTTGTTAACATATCTATTCATTACAAAGAAGTTCCATGACAGAAATCTACTGGTGATCTATTTCAGTTTTTCTCTAATTAGCCATAGTGAGCCTTCTGATGGGTAACCTACACTTATTTCCTGCATTGTAAATGAGCACCAGCAGACGTGACTCTTCCTTCTGGTGAAAAATTAAGTGGCATTTTTAATAGTTCTAATTACTTGATTAAAGAATCAACCCTTTTGACCATGTATCATCAATTTAATTTGGGTTTTTTTATTTGTTTGTTTGTTTTGGCATAGATTTTTAACTGTTAAATCAACTATATTTTATTTCTCTTAGGTCATAACACAATAGTGTTTTCCTGGGGATTTACAAAGCATACCTCAGGCCATGATATTAGAAAAATGTTTGTGGAATTCTGTCATCCATAATTATAGTATGAGAATGAAGAAAAATGCTGTCCATTCAGAACACAAAAAGGGAGTTTTGAATTGTTGTTTCTAGAACCATCCTCCCACTCCCAGCTGCTCCTCAGAGGCCACAGGAGTAACAGCAGAAGGACTTTGGTAGATATATACAGAATCCGATGTCCCCAGTGGCCAACTAGCCCCAGGTCAGCACCCATGAAGACAGCCAGCCTTGCCTCCTCGGGCACATGCCCACCAAGGATTACTCAGATGTCACATATTCACAGACTATGCACCACTCTCATTCTTGCTTTCCTTTCAACTCTAGTTGAGTCCAAGGAATAAAGTCCTTGATTTCCCTTGGACTGATCTTCTACAGCCTCCAAGACTTTTCAGTTCCACTTTACTTACATGTTCCCATAGTGTTCCTGTGTATAATTCCTACAAGACTCATATCCTTTAGGCAGCATCATTCAGTTTAATTCCCAGCAGATAATAAATTAAAACAATGATTAAAACATGTACCTGGAAATGAGTAGGAGTGGCTATTAAGATGCCTATTTCAGTTATGAAAGAAACAAGATTACATCAATGGTAGTAAATTTAAATTTATAGAATGAAAATATTTCAGTGTTATCAGCAGAGCTCTGTGTGGCCTTCTTTATACTACATATATACAAATTTGGAAATAATGTTTACAGTTTGGAATTGAGTACTACACTTTCTGACTCCTTTATTGGAAACTGGCTGCATGGCTTTGCAAGACACTCTTTACCTTTCCGCACTTCACTTTTGCCATATATGTGAGAATTTTCTTCCCTATTTTTAAGGGCTCTTTGTACATGAAAATTCTATTATTCTGAGATCCGCCCTTATTCTTCCCCTCATATTCTATTGATATAAAGGTCCCTTCAGTCTCATTGCCAGCTTCATCTCTCATTGAACAAGAATGGTTGTGTGTTCTCAAGTCTGTTCTAAAGGACTCTTAACGAGAAATAAAGTTTTCTTGGAGACTTTCAATTTGAGATTGACTGAAACCTTTACATCCTGACAATAGCTATTTGACAGTCACTGATAAAGCAATGACTCCTCTGCTGATGTGTATAAGTGCCTGTGAGTTCAGTCAACCGAAAAAATCCATTTGGTTGAATAGTCTTAGTGCCGGACAAGGTCTCAACCCCAGGGGATTCATCCTTTTGTATGTTAAGAGAAAATGTTGGTCTATCTTTTGTTAAAATCTTTGTGCAATCCAAATGCCTTAGCTGGTAACTTGGCAGGCAGTGGGTTTGTAGTTAAGGCATATTCATATTTTTTAAAAAATAGATTCTGTATTTTCTCAAACAATAAAAGCAGCAGTCATTGAAGGAATAAGCTACCTATAAATATTATGATCAAAAATTTTAAATGTATACTGTATTTCACAAAAATCCACAGTTAAAAAAACATAAATATATATTTTAAATGAACTTATACATACCGATCAAAAACTTTTATATCCTAACAGCTTATGGAAGTATAAGATAAAATCGAGGCATTAAACTGGTAGTCAATGACTTAATAGGAACTGGACACTGTTAAACTAAGGGGAGTTGTGCATTTCAGAGTGAAACACTCCTAGTTGTAGCTACATAAATAAGTCCCCAATGAATCTGAAACAGAATTTTAAAATACCTATCTGATGAAGAATTATATATATATAAGATATTCAGCATTTTTAAAGTATTTGAATCTCACTTTTAATGATTTAATGATATTAGCAATAGAGCTCCCACCAAACCAAGCATGATTGATTTTTAATTGTGAGACGCAGCTGTGTGCCCTACCACCCTTGGTTTTAGAAGCAGATAAGCCTCTAAGATACTGTCTGCTTGATAGGGAGGGGACATTGGTGACTGCACTTGTGCATCCTCCTGGAGCACTGATCATTCTAACAACCAATATCTGTCTAATGAAAAAGAAGAAACTAAAAATCGACTAAGAGATCTCTGAAGATTTTAAGCATAACCTTTGATGACCATCTCCTCACAGACACATGTTAACACAACACCACAGACAACAGCCCTCTCCTCTGGTCTCTAGAGGACCCGAGTGACAGATCACCATGTGCACAATAACCCAAGAGGAGGACCCTCTGTCCAGGCCTTCCTCATTACAGCCCTGCCTTTATGACACGGCAATAAAGGAAGGCCATTTTCAACTGTAATCCTTGTTCTGTGGGCTAGTCATTTGGTTTCCTAACAGAGCTTGCTGCCTCGAGAAAGCCAGTTTGCAAAATTAGAATAATCAGGTTAGGATTGTAATATTCACAAGTATTTATTAATCTATGAAGTCTTTCTCCTAACACAAAAATATCTTTATGAACATAATCACCCTCAGCAAGGCCTCCTAGACACTTTAATTGAGGAAGAATAAATGTGCGTGAAAAACTCCTCTTAGTTTTTATCGCTTTTATATTTATAAAAATAAAAAGAGCTCAGCAGTTGCTTGCTGATTCCACACAGCGGTGGTGATTGCTGTACAGAATTTAGACTGCAGTTTGAATATTTTAGCTTGACATCTTTCTTTATTCACCAGATGAATGCTGATTTATCCAAACCACTCCAGCAGGGCAACCCTGAGTCAGGGGGAAGATGGCTGCTGTGGCATTGGAAGGGTTGATGATAGTTTCAAACTGCTTTTTTGGGATATTGTTAGCAACAAAATGCAGCTAACTTTTATAAACTGCTTAGTATTTGCCAGTGAATTGTTAGACATTGGTATCTTTTATCTCTCTCTTTTTTTAATTCTTTATTAAATCATAACTGCGTATCAAACTTCTGAAGTAGTATTACTTTTCCTTATTTCACAGATGAGCAAAAACAGGATTATGAAAGTTAGATGACATGTCCTACGCCACACAATTACTTGTGCCTCTCCCAGATGAAAGCGTACAGGGCAGAAAGAGGTCAAACTAGTAAAACCCATATCTGTGCTTAAGCATTTTATAGAAGTAAACCCCAACTTCTGCTTTTCATTTTTAAAAGTGTGACTAAAGATATGTTAAGATTTTTAAACACCAAAATCGTGAGTCAAGGTTAATAGGCAGGTATTTGTAGAAAAGGTACAGCTATAATAAGATTGGAAATTTTGAATTCAGAAAATGACCCATTTTCAACATACTGCATTTAGAGTAGGACTTGTGAAAGGAAGGAGGAGGGTAGGGTTGTCAGCCTAGAGAATCAAGAGATCCAAACGGCCAGGAGCGAGCTATGCCCTACCCAGAACTTTCCATTCCTGGAGACAAAGATGCTTGCCTCCCTAAGCAGTCTTCTGACTGTAATTTTGCTTTCTGAACATCACATTTGACAGGAAAGATTCTACTGATGCAAGGATTCTACTTTGCTTGCCACTGCATATCTTACTGTAAATGAATAAACTGGAATTATGGGGATGTGTCAGTTTCTACAAGGTCCAAAAACAGCAGCCCACCCTTGAAACCTATGTCCATTCTCACTGTCCTATAAGACAGCATGAAAATAAGGGGATGAGACTGAAAGTGTGATGCATTTGCCAAATGATTATACCTGTATCTATGCACCAGGCCTCCTCAACCCGCTGAGCTCTGCAATACTGAACAGCCATAGTGCAACTCTTCTGGGAGAAAATGAATCCAGAGATAAATTCAGTTCTGAATCCAGTTGTTTCCTGCCACCAAGACCACCCCAGTCATAATCCTAGTCCATACATTTCATAAGAATTTGAAGGAAAAAGAGAACAGTAACCACAACTTTCATCAAAGTTTTATAGTTTTCATTATAAATCTCCTTCACTTCATTGGTTAAGTTTATTCCTATGTGTTTTATTTTATTTGTAGCTATTATTCCTATGTATTTTATTTGTAGCTATTACTTTCTTAGTTTCTTGTTCAGATTTCAGTCATAGAAATGTACTGAATTCATTTATCAGTTCTAATGGTTTGGGGAAGGAGTCTTTACATTTCTCCAGATATAAGATTCTATTGTCTTCAAAAAAAGGACAATTTGATTTGTTTCTTTCCAAATGGGATGCCCTTTGTTTCTTTGTCTTGTCTGATTGCTAGAGCTAAGACTTCCCATCTATGTTGGTAAACAGTGGTAAAAGTGAGTATTCTTGTCTTGTTCCAGATCTTAGAGCAATAGTTCTCAACCTTCCTAGTGCTGGGAACCATTAATACAGTCCTAAGGGGTTGTGACCCACAGGTTGAGAACTGCTGCTAGAGGAAAGGATTTTAGTATTTCCTCATTCAGTGTGATACTAATGTGGGCCTATCACAGTGGTCGCCAACCTTTTTGGCACCAGGGACTAGTTCCATTAAAGACAATTTTTCCACAGATAGCAGGGGATGGTTTTGATAGGAGTCTGCAAGCAATTGATTTATTGTGGTCTCTGTGCAGCCAAACCTCTCTGCTAATGATAACCTGCGTTTGCAGCCACTCCCCAAAGCTAGCGTCACTGCCTCAGCTCCACTTCAGATCATCAGGTCTTAGATTCTCAAAAATGTGCAGTCTAGATCCCACCCATGCACAGTTGACAGCCAGGTTCACACACCTGTGGAATCTAATGCTGCTGATCAGACAAAAGACGGAGCTCAGGCTGCGATATGAGCAGTGGGGAGCGGCTGTGAACACAGATGAAGCTTCACTCATCTGCCCATGATACCTCCTGCTGTGTGGCCTGGGGGTAGGGATGGCATGTCTATCCTACATAGCTTTTATCTGTTGAGGTATGTTGCTTCTGGACTCAATTTTTTGGAGTGATTTTTATCATGAAGGATGTTGAATTTTTAGTGCTTGGAGAACCAAGTTAGGTAGGTGTACCTTCAATCTTCTATACGAAATATTGGGAATTCTTAGAGCATTTATTTCAAAGGAAGTGGCAAAATGTATTCCAATCACAAATATAAGTTATTTTTGGATTCTCTGCTTTTGTTCCTCTCCAATAGCTTAGAAAATTGAGTCAAGTGCATGTGAACTTTTTATTCACAGCTAGACATAATACAGCCTCCTCTGAATTATTTATGCTAATTATGGGAAGGAGAAAAATGTCATGAATAAATTAAATTTACAGATAAACAAAAATATCTGTATGTCCATGGTATATTGTATTTATCCTTGAGATCGAATGTGTCACAATATATTGCAATTATTTATAATGTTTTATCTATTAGACTTGAAGGGTTGGGGATGCACAATGATAAGAAATTGAGGCAGGCATTAGAACTGTAGAAATTAGTGCGTCATGGTTGGTCATCTCAAGGAATTGCTAGTCTTATGGAAGACACAGATAAGAATACCAAGCTTTACAAAACAGCAGGATAATTGCTATGACAGTTGCTGTAGGGACACAGGGGTGGGAAGAGGAGCTTCAAAGAATGAAAAAATTCCAAGGGTAGGCAATGTATGAGATGAATGTTAAAGGATGAGATATCGAGATGGCTGATGAGGAAGGGTGTCCATGATCAGCTAAGTGAAACAAGGAGATCCCAGGCTTGCAAAGAAAATCAAGCAGTTCCATAGAGTTCTGGCCAGCTGCAGGCAGCTGTATAAGAGTTGGCCACTGCCGCATCAGGCATGGCAGTTAATATTAAAGTACCATGAAGAACCAAAGCACTCGAGTGCTTGCTTATACTTTTCAAATGCCACTTCATGGATGCCACACCTGATCCATAAATACGATCCATTGAAGAAAGTGAATCAAGTTGTAAAAATGATATTTAGATGTGTAAGAATTTCACAGTGAAGGCTTGAAAGTTGGCTCCAATGATGACTGTTAATATATGATACAGATGTTTTACATGTTCACTACAATATGAAAACTACTATTCTATGTCATTGGAGGACCATTATTATCACTAGGAAGACCTAAAAGATGCCAGTGGCTGGACCCCACCAAAGATATTGTTCCCCAGGCATCAGTAGTCCCTCATGTCTTCTACATGATCTAACAGGCAGCCACTTAGGAAACCACTTGTCTATGTGCACTTTCCTTTTGTTTTTGGTGACCCATGTCCCCAATGGCTTTTTATACTAAAGCAGATTGCATTTCCCTAAGTACTAAAATCTACTTTTATTAGCGCCAAAGTAATACATGTCTGTTTTTGTATGTGTGTCTGTTTGTGTTGGCCAACAATTTGAAACAGACTTTGCAGTGTAGGACAACCGTAATGAAGTATGTCTTTATCTGAACAACAATCTAGATAATTAAAAAAAAAAACATTAGAGAAAATAAAAGCTTCAAGGAAAAAGCATTCAGTAGTCTCAAGTACTGAGTATTAAAAGGCAATATTCCAAGAGCTCTATTTCAGGGGACACCAGAACCTTTGTTTCATGAACATACTATGATGATGTCTCTCCACCCACATGAATAAATCATGTGGGTGGAGTGTAAATTCCAGTGTAAATTCCTTCTTGCTTGCGCAGGTGTTGCAAAATCATTTTAGAGACACACTCAGAGGTGTTTTAGCTCATTTGTTCATTGGCTCATTTTTTTCCAATACCTACTTATACTTATAGTAAAACCATTACAGACTTAGAGCAAAACCATCAGCTGCCCTTTAAATGGACCATGCCTCTCAAACTGGTACCGCAAAATCCCTTCCTTCTCAGCAAGGCATCGCCTATTTGTTAAGAAGGAGCAAAGGAACACACCCAGTCAATGACTTAATTTCCAGCTATACGAGAAGATAGAAAGAATCTATGGGCAAATCTCATTGCTCTGGGTTCAAAAACAATGAGAACGATAATAAATACCAGAAAGACGGATGTAAGAGGACTATTGCATTCATTTGTTGGCTTAAATAATAGAAACTCCAGAATTTTTAGTACATGTTAATCAAGCAACAGTGGAGGAAAGGTGGAGGAGTAAGAATAATAAATTCTTTATCTCTTGCTGAAGAGAGTTCTTACCTGTTCTGAGTCTGGAGCCAGACTTATTTATACTAAGGTCGCTGAAGAGGACAAAAAACTAGGTCATGCCTGATTTTACGTGTGGCAAGTGGTGAAAATACCGCCCTCTCCTCCGTGTGCTCTCTAAACTGCTCCTACATAATGACAGGAAGTGAAAAGGGAAAGGTAGAATTCATTCTAAAGTGTCTTTTATCACTTTCCTAATAATGTCTCTGGGCCAGATATGGGCATTCATTATATTGATATATTGCCCTCACTCCAAATGAAAGTTGAAGTGCTCTGGAGTTCAGAGGCTGGGAAAGCTGTGTCTTGACTCTTTTTTTATAGAAGGAGCCCCAAAGTAAAAAGACTTACAGAAATAAAACTTCTTGTGACTGTTTCTCAATTTCAACCTTCCCAAAGGTGCCATCCAAATATGACCCTCCCAAGACCCAGCTAGGACAGGCTTCTCTGAGAAGCCTTCGCTGTGAAATGCTTACACATTTAAACATCATCTTTACAACTTGATTCATTTTCTTCAATGGATTTCTTGCCACACTTCCTAGAATGATAATATAATCGTTTCTATATACATGAAAATATATGGAAAGAATTAGGCTGAATCTATATGAAGACTCTATCATTTTAGCTAACATCACTTGGTCTAAAAATCCCCTGAAAAATTCTTCTCAATGCTAGCACAATTTGAAAAGGACATATGATTTATATTCCAGTTCTTCACTGATAGCTAAAATTTCCATTGTCTTATCGTGGACACATCATTTTCTTCTCATTTATTTAAAGTGTCAATTTGTCTTTCATGTTAATTAGCTTTAAATAGGAGAAAATATCACTGTGCATGTAATATCCAACTCCAAAAGGGCATTATTCCATTAACTTCATGATTTGGAGACATAATGGCTGCTTGTTACAGCACCACAGAGCTGGTGTAAATTAAATCTAAATGGGTCATTCATTAGAAAGGCAGTGTGAAGTGTCCTGAAAAGCAAGGTTCCTTAGTTTAATTCAATGGTATTTTCCCCATAAAATCATAATGTTGCTCTATTAGTTCAAATACACATCCATTTAATTTAATTTCTAAATTCTTTACTCAAAAATAAAATTCAAAAGAAGTGATTAAAGCTGATTAGAACATAAGACAAATGAAACCTAAAAGGTCAGCCTTAATGTTGCAAGGCACAGGTGACTGAGACCTGCACGTACATTTATGGTCATGGATTCAGTGTTTCCTAAAACAACAATATGCAAAAAGCTGTGGATTGTCATGGAAATATTAAATTTAATTATTTAACAGACACCAGTAATTTTTAAAACAAATGAATTCTGAAGTAACACAAATCTCAACCAGGTTAGAATTATGAATGAAGTCCTTCAGACAAAACCCTTTGTGTTATAGGAATCTGTCTAGTATTTAGAGTTTGTTTGTTTGTTTTTCCTACTGGAAAATATGTGTTTTCATGGTATTTGACTCTATTTTAATATATGTAGGGGAAATTCCATACAGTTATAGAACATATAGATGTTTAGTTGTGACTTTTTAAATAAAAATTCTTCTAATCATTCACTCGACAAACATTTTTTTCTCATCCCCTTTCCTGTGCCAGGCACTATGCTAAATGCTTTGAGAATAAACATGACTATAATAGGCATGTATGCCCCCTCCCCCACCCTGAGCCCCAATACTGTTATTTTATTCCTAAAAGTACAGTGATGTTTTGTCCTTTGCATACCAGTCAGATTCACTGCTTATTAATATGTTTTTCTATACTTGTTTTAGATTCACTGCTTATTAATCAAAAATATTTTTTTATACCTGATTGCTACTGTTTCAACAACACAACAAAAACACACAGGGAATTTTAAACATGGTAGAAAACTAATGTATTTTATATGTTAGATATAAAACACGTTATTATCAAGGCATTATCACTTTTGTAGAAAAAGTGATCACAGAATTTATTATAAAAAATTCAGGCAATTATAAGATAAAACTAGAAAACAGGAAAGTACCTGACAAAATGCTAATTCTTTGATATAGATCATACTCTAAAACATGAGAAGATGTATCTTTTGGACATTTACTCGGGAGATAAACCATGAATGCAGAAGGGTCCAGCTCTTGTCCTTTGCTCACACACAATGATCTCGTGTGAACAAGTGGAGGGGGGAAGGCAAACCCTTCCAGTCTCCCATGAAAGTATGAAGCTCTCAGCCGCCTTTGACTGCTCCCATTTAGCAAATCATATTATGTAAATTATGAAGATTAATTTCGAGTAATTCACAAAAATCCCAGGAAGCAGTTTGTGATTGTGAAATGAATATTCCATTCACATATTAAAATCTAAAGTGTAGCCATTTTATTACCTGATCCAAAAAATCAAGATTGACCTGAAAACTGTACAATGTCTCCTAACTTTCAGTTCAAGCTTTCCACTCATTATTACTAAATCCATAACAAACATCTACTGGTTGTCAAGGAAACTATAATAGAAAGATGAATGAAAATGATGATAATCTCATTTCTCACAAATCCTGTAAACAAGAGAGAAAGGGAATAAATAGAGAAAGCACAAAGGCATCCACCATCCCATTGGAGAAAATAGGTTTTAAATTATCCTATAAAAAGGCTCTTCAAAAAATGGAACATGCTGTTTTACAGTAGGAAGAAAAAGAAAAGCAAGAATCTGAAGTGTTCTCAGAGGTGGGGGTATAAATGAGAGACAAGGGAAAGCGAAGAAGGATGATGTACGTTCAAGGCAAATTCAAGAGGCATTTGTTCCCTTGTCTAATTCAAAAATTGAAATGACAAGCCTGAAATTCTGCTAATATTACTTTGCCTTTAATAAACAGAACAATTTTATTTGTTAGCATTATATGAGCAAATTGAGGGAAGGTTTCACAAAAACAAAATCTCAGCAGCAGCATCACAGGTGTTTTCTTGGATAGTTTTAGAAACATCTAGAACAATTACTTCATTAAAATTCTAGGAATTAAATATGTAAAAGTTTTCAGTTTTCTATTTTCCAATTTTTGAAGTTATAAGACTAAAAAAATCTTTTGACAAAAAAGAAGGAGGAAGGAGAGGAAAGGGGTGAAAGGGGTGAGATGAGAGAAAAATACTGGCGATCCTATCAGAATAACTGCATGCGTCATTCTGGTTTTAAATGACCCACGGAAAAGTCTGGAATAGTGATGGAACAGAAAAAATTAAGTATGCAAAACAAGTTACAATTATTTGTCAATTTAGATCACAATACATCCCACATAGGCAACTGTTCTAATACTAATACGCATTGGGTGTATGGACAAGATACCCGCCTTGAACAAACTTCAGTCCAGCTCCTCTGAGTGCTCTTCAACTAGGCTTCAACCTGTGTGTTTTCCTGTCTGTCTTTGCCATCACCCCAATTTAGCAAGAATCTTGCTAAGTCATCTGATCCATCTCAATATCTGCTCACAAGCTCATTCCTCACCCTGGCCTGACTTCACAGGAATCCCGTCAAGTCAATTTAGGAAACCTATCAAGTTGATTGACCCCTGATGGTTCCTTGTTGGGGAACCAGCCCCAAACTTCACAGTGGTTCTTTCCCAGGGCTTGGTGGAGATGGAAGAATGAAGGAAATGAAAAGACAGACACAGTTTAAAGTTTGAAGAACAGCATGGGCCGAGGGGTCCTCGCTCCTTATGGTGAGGATCCAGCTAAGACCCTCACTGAGGGCTAGCTGTGTATTTCATCCATTCAGTAGGGGAAAGCCAGACCCTAATGTCATGGTCCTTGCTTGGACTTGCATTTCCCAATTGAACTGTGCCTTAAACTAGCTACCTTAATCAAACTGATTCACTTCTTACTTATCTCATTCGAAGTTATTTATGTTTCTAACACAAACAAAGCCTGGAAGAGAGCAACCCAGTCCGAGGCCAGGACACCAGAAGCAGGCCGTATTCAGAGCTCGCACACAGTTTCCTGGAGGAGCGATTAGACACCTGGAAATTCGTGGGGGCGAGGCTGGCCATGCCATACTGAGAAATGGGAGAAAGAGGACATTCTTCCACCTCGGTAAGAGGCTCTCTCAGAGAGGCAAGGTGTTCCTGCTAATCCCCAGCCTGTCTGGCCCCTTATCTGTAACTGTTCCCAACTCCCAGCATCAACTCACCCAAACAGAGTAGCGGTGCCACCTTCCAGGTCATGGTGGGGGAGGGACAGAACTTTAACAATGTCTTTTTTATTACTTTAAAGGGCCAGCCCAGGGCTGTGGCTCTTACAACCGGCTGGAGAAACCTCAGTATTGCAATCATAATCTGAATGAGCCCAGGCTCCTGCTGATCCACATCTCTCCAGCGTCTGGTCTCTGTTGCCCATCCTCTGCAGCCATTTTCTTAATTCAATTCTTAAACTACTTAGAATAAACAATTAAAAGTTCATTTTAAGCTCATCAAATCATTATTTCTTGCAATGCAAGCACATCAAGATATGTCTCTTCCCTCAAGAATCCACTTTTCCACCTGCATTTCCTTTTCACAATTTTCTATCTACTGAGCCCCCCACTCTGCTCTTTGGCTGGAAATGCCCACTTGTGCATGCTGTTTTCAAAATTGAGCCTAGTTCTGTAGGATAGTCTCAAGAGCTCCTGAATAAAAATATGCTTCTACTTCTTTCACTGCTACCCAGCTCTGTTTCCCTGTAAGAATATTCAATTAAGTAGTTGTTTTTTTTTTATTTTAGATATTTTTATTTTTCAAAATTTGTTATTCATCAGGAGTGACTGAAATAAAAAATATAATTGAGTCCCATCATCATCATGGAAATGGCTTTAAGAGAAAACTGGTCAGATGAATATTATTGCTTCCCATTTTCAACCAGTAAATAGTTACCATTGATAAATATACAGCCATGAGCCTGTCAAGAATGTTCAAGATATGTTCTATAATACAACATGCCTGTTCACAGGGGAGAAAC